>WNWK01001534.1:219622-271784 GCA_009830355.1 Cherax destructor | reverse complement strand
GTTACACTTGTCATTATGCTTTCATACGTTATCCTGTATTATCATGGGTTTTTAACCCTCCATACGATACTGAAGGGCGCTGACTCAAAAGGGGAAAGCGGGCTAAATTCTCACCATCTGCCAACACACCGAAAAATAATCACGGAGAACGTTTAGACAAACCTTATAGAATGTTTGTACATCCCCCCGATTAGCACAGTAACTCGGACGAGCGGCCATATTAACGATCCGGAGAGCAAAGACGCTATCACTACTCTGGGGTTAACCCCTGGGCTGAGTTCTACGACTCACCCGCCATTAGTTCAAGCTCTACCCGTTCCGTGATTCGTTATCACTAAATAATGGAAAAATCTGTTTTTTCCGAAAAGGTAAAAGCAGTGAAATGGTCTGAAAAAAAGAAAAGGTTGATGCGTCGGTCGGAGTTTTAAAACAAGCATGTAACTGAATTATTTGACAAGAATGTACCGACAGTACTGCAATAGACAAAAAATATTATGGTAGATATACATTTCTGTCGTGATGAATTCAGTTGCAGAAAACAAGAAAATGTTACTCAAGATGGAGAGAAAAAGAAAAAATCCCCGGAACTAACAGATGAGAAGTTTTCTGACATTTTTAAATATTTATTCAGTACTGAATCTAAACTAACATTATTATAAGTATTTCCCTTTTTATCAGACAATTCATCCTCAGACCAATTACGGGTACTCAGATTGAAAGATAAAGCAACAATTCATCAAATTTTTGGCGGGTTGGGAAGAATATTTGCATTTCAATAGTGTCTGATAAAAACTATTAAAACAATTAAAGGGAAATCAATATCTCCAACATGGCCAATTTCCCGGCTTGATCATGTGACGTTAAAACACTAATTGTTAATAAAAAGGGGACGATTAGGGGTAGAAAAGGGGCAGGGAAGGGGGGGGAAAAAAAATATAAAAAGAAAGCAAGCCCACCTCAGATCTTCGCCTCGGGGTTATAACAATATTCATGTAAACATAACAGATGTGTTCTTTTAAACCCACACCCCCAATGTAAACTAATGAGTTACTTTTTTAAGCATTCTTATAAGTATGGGTTTTAACGTTTTCTTTTATATTAACATATGTGTGTAAATTATCTAGATAACCCAATAAATTAAAAGACTTATTTTCCTTGGTGTCCAATTATAAAAACCCAAACCCTTTCCCAGCACCTCACATGTAGTCTAGGAAGCATTACCTTGCTACTTTACACTTGAGGTTTTTTTTTAAAAACAAGTTGCTCTGGAATCCTTTATTTCCTTAAGGGATTTTTCCCAGATTTATAAAGGAACTTTGTCGTGTATTTTCGTCGATAACGGGAGTCTTGCAGCCTACGGCAAAAATTGCCTGTGTTTTGTGACAGCCCACAAGATGGGTAGGGGGGCTCATAAGAAATTGATTAAACGGGGTTTTTTCTTGAAGTTGTCGAATCCATCTTTCAATCCGCTTTGCCCGAAGTTAGATATCACCTATCGTTGAGGCATATGTACAAACCCAAACTGTGATTACCCGGTTGCAGTAAAAAAACAGACTCCATATGACTGCCCAACGGGTCTACTTAGTAGAGGTAGCCTTCTTAGACCCCAGCCCCAGCCAAGGTTTTTCTCATTTTTTGAAACGTTTATCGTGTCTTGCGTTTTTTCCCCCTCACCTCTACAGCAGACATATTGCCCAAAATTTGGGCCTGCCGATGCACTGTCGGAGATTCATTTATGTTTTCTGCTTGCGAAGAACTACATCAGTTAAAAATGCCCAAAAGGCCGGGGAAAATAGCCTGGGATAATTTAAGGGACAACCAATTTTAAATTCCCAAGCACTTTCTTGCAAAGTATTAGCCAGAGAATAATGTACCACAATCACACAGTACTACGCTACCTTGATGACGGATATACAGCGTCATACACGGAGCCCCCCCGGGGAAATTCATGTCCCCAGAACCTGTATGTGTTTAGTTACTAGTAGTTTGTAGATTAACTTGCTTATCAATGAATAAACTCATAATAATAATATTACCATTATTTCTACAAGTACGTGGTACCAAAATACATGTACATGCTTCCTCCACACTACCCGATAATACCCTACCGTTAAGTGTCGTGAAACCTAGTAATTTGTTAGACAAGTACAGGTACTACCACCCACCCACCTAACCCCTCACCCATCTTGCAGGGGTGCACTGTAATAATAATTTATGTGTTCCTTCCGGTGTGGGCGGATGTGGTAACTGGACCAAAACCCCACACACACATTCTCCACATATTTTTATCTAGATAAGCTGGTTTGATAATTTTTGCTATCAGTGTATATTTTTTCTTTTGATATATATATATATATATATATATATATATATATATATATATATATATATATATATATATATATATATATATATATATATATATATATAAAATTTTTTTTTTTATCTTCTCCCGTCTGTCTATACCTTTGCATGCTTTTCACTTTTTTCCCCCTCATTGTCTAGTAAATTTGGGTTTTTAAATTTATTTTTTCACCTCCCCCCTAAAAAATTCATTTACTAGATTTTTTTGGGAGATTTCCCCCCACACTCTCCCTGTTTTTAATAGATTTGTTTGTGGTCACCTATGGAACCTTTTCCTAGTGGGGTGGGTCCATTCTGTAGAGTCACGGTATCCTAGTAACCTAGTGGCGCTGGTGCCGTCAAGCACTCCATGCAACACTAATATAATGTACTGTTAACCAGGGGGGGGTATACCTGGAGGGTGTATACCTGGAGGGTGTTCCGAGGGGTTTAAAGCTCCAGCGCCCCGGTTCGACCGGCCTCGTGGTAGATCGGGGGCCCGATCAACCAGGCTGTTAGTGCTGGTCGCACACAAACCGACTCAACCCCCACCCCCGGGTGGTCATCTGACTGTCTATCCAGCTCCCTCTTGAAGACAGCCAGGGGCTATTGGTAATCCCCCATATGTATGCTGGGGGGGCGTTGAATAGTCTTGGGCCCCACACCCTGGTTTTCTCTTAGTTTCTCATGGCCCATTGCTTTTAACCGGGGGGGTGTCAAACACTGCCTGCAACACTAACATAGGTACTGGTGCTGTCAAGCACTGACAGCAACACTAACATAGTGGGATGGTGCTGTCAAGCACTGCCTGCAACACTAACATGGGGGGACTGGTCGGGCGGCACTGCCTGCAGCACTAGCATAATGGTACTGGTGCTGTAAAACACTGCCTGCAACACTAACATAGTGGTCGGGTTTTGTCAAGCCTGCCCAACACTAACATAGTGGTACTGGTGCTGTCAAGCATTTTCCCGAAACCATAGTTCTGGGTTTTTAAACACTGCCGCAACACTAACATAGTGGTACTGGTGTTTTGTCAAGCACTATTTAACACTAACATAATGGTACTGGTGCTGACAAGCACTGCCTGCAACACTAACATAATGGTACTTGCTGACAAGCACTGCCTAACAAACTAAGGGTTTGGGGGTTTTTACAAAAAACTGCCAGCAACCCCTAACAAAGGGGCCCTTTGCTGAAAGCACTGCCAGCAACACTAACATAGTGGTACTGGTGCTGTCAAGCACTGCCTGCAACACTAACATAGTGGTACTGGTGCTGTCAAGCACTGCCTGCAACATAACATAGTGGTACGGGTTTTCTGTCAAGCCTCCCTGCAACATAACATAGTGGTACTGGTGCTGTCAACCCCACTGCCTGCAACACTAACATAGTGGTAAAGGTGCTGACAAGCATTTGCCTGCAACACTAACATAGTTCTGGTGCTGTCGGGGACTGCCTGCAACACTAACATAGTGGTACTGGTGCTGACAAGCACTGCCTGAAACCCACTAACATGTGGTACTGGTGCTGACAAGCACTGCCTGCAACACTAACATAGTGGTACTGGTGCTGACAAGCACTGCCTGGTATCAAGGCGGAGTGTACGAGGGAAGGATTGTGGGAGGCGGAAAGGAGTGTACGAGGGGGAAGGATTGTGGGAGGGGGAAAGGAGTGTAAAGAGGGAAGGATTGTGGGGGGGCGGAAAGGAGTGTACGAGGGGGAAGGATTGTGGGAGGGGGAAAGGGGTGTGGGAAGGAAGGATTGTGGGAGGGGGAAAAAGGAGTGTCGAGAGGAAGGATTGTGGGAGGCGGAAAGGAGTGTACGAGGGGGAAAAAATTGTGGGAGGCGGAAAGGAGTGTAAAAGGGAAAGGGAAAATTGGGGGAGGCGGAAAGGAGTGTAAGAGGGGGGAAGGATTGTGGGAGGGGGAAAAGGGGTGTAAGAGAGGGGAAGGATTGTGGGGGCGGAAAGGAGTGTAAGGGGGGAAAGATGGGATTGTCCACCCCAAAGTTTCATCCTATGCTTTTTTTAAAACCCCTATCACTGTTTTTTTTTGCATCGCTGTATAAGGCCCCTGAAGAACCCGATCAGGTCGGAGATTTTCATCAATAAATGTACTGCAATGCTCATCAGTGTGTTTATCCACCCCTGTAGGCACCACCAGTGTTCTCCTGGTGGTGCCTACTGTTTTCCTACCTCCTGTTAGTTCCATTTTTTCAAAGGCACTTGTCGATAAAGTACTTGGCCTGTTCACTGAGCACCAGGTTTCCACAAGGCAAGTACCTCCCCAGAGGTCACAGAACACCAGTGTTACCACCCAAAGGGACAGTAAACCCTTTTAAAAGGGAAACCCCCTGAACACCAGTGTTGCCACAAGGCAAAAATTTTTCCCCCACAGAGGTCACAGAACACCAGTGTTGCCACAAGGTAGACTACCTCACAGGGCACAAAACACCAGTGTTGCCGAGGGCCCAAATACCTCACAGAGGGCACAGAACACCAGTGTTGCCACTAGGTAGAGCACCTCACAGAGGTCACTGAGCTCATTTTTTTCCCCAAGGCAGAGTACCTCACAGAGGGCACAAAACACCAGTGTTGCCCGGCAGAGTACCTCACAGAGGTCACAGAATACCAGTGTTGCCACAAGGCCCGAGTCCTCACGAGGTCACAGAACACCAGTGTTGCCACTAGGTAGAGTACCTCACAGAGGGCACAGAACATCAGTGTTGCCCAAAGGGAGAGTACCTCACAGAGGTCACAGAACACCAGTGTTGCCACAAGGCAGAGTACCTCACAGAGGTCACAGACACACGCTTACCCCGCACAAGATTTACAATATACAATAAAAAGGGGACTATCTCTCAGTGTATATACACTGTGAGCTTACTTTAATTCCTATTTTAGGTATTGAAATATTCTTGACTGACGGTCAAAATGTTAAGTGCAGCTATAATGATTCCCGTATAGTAGATGGCTTTAAACTCAATTGATCAGTCACTAAATGACACAGTTCCCCGGCCTCACCTTTGCCATGATGCGAGCTAGAGGTTGCCAGTGATGGGGGGGTTTTGGGGAAACACTGCTTGGGTGTGCACCACCATCCAACGTCAATCCAAAAAAGAACTTTGTGAAACAACCAACCTGCCTTTATAACCCTGGCTTTCGTGGCCCCGCCTACTTCACCCATACACCACGCCCACTGGTAGTAAACCACGCCCACAGTGCTCAAAAACCCCACTGGGGCGGAGGGGCAAAAAAGAGAGAGAGATGCAAGTGCTGGGAAACAGAGAAGAAAGGCAGGAAATATATTGTACGCAATATAGAATAAGAAGGAAACTGACAATATTATCAAATTTCAGCAACAATAAATAAAAAGAAAAGGGTTTGGGTTTAAAGGAGTTTAAAGCCTATCAACTACTAAGTAAATTTAAACCCGCCAATAAAATGGTTTGTAACATATACTATCGAAAAATGGCCTACAAAGAAAAAGAACGAGGCATAAAAAATTTTGTGATTAAGGAGGTTCTGCATCAATTTGCGATATAGAGTGTTCGGTTACAACCAAAAGTATCCTGGTTCGATCCCGGGCAGGGAAAACATATGGGCAAGTGCTGTTCGCTTGCTACCTCTGTTCACTGGCAGTTAATAGGTGCAAGGTTTTAGTCACGTCCCCCACTGGCAGTATGATCGTTCCTCGGGGCTGACTTGCTGATAGTCACGTCCTGGACTGGCGGGATGTCGTTCCTCCCGATCTGACTTGCTGATAGTCACGTCCTGGACTGGCAGTATGCTCGTTCCTCAGATCTGACTTGCTGATAGTCACGTCCTGGACTGGCGGTATGATCGTTCCTCAGGTCTGACTTGCTGTGTCCCCGTCCTGGACTGGCGGGGGGCTCGTTCCTCAGATCTGACTTGCTGATAGTCACGTCCTGGACTGGCGTATGCTCGTTCCTCAGATCTGACTTGCTGATAGTCACGTCCTGGACTGGCGTATGCTCGTTTCCCGGTCGACTTGCTGATAGTCACGTCCTGGACTGGCGGGATGCTCGTTCCTCAGGTCTGACTTGCTGATAGTCACGTCCTGGACTGGCAGTATGCTCGTTCCTCGGTCTGTTGCTGATAGTCACGTCCTGGACTGGCAGTATGCTCGTTCCTCAGGTCTGACTTGCTGATAGTACGTCCTGGACTGGCAGTATGCTCGTTCCTCAGGTCTGACTTGCTGATAGTCACGTCCTGGACTGGCAGTATGATCGTTCCTCCCCGGTCTGACTTGCTGATAGTCACGTCCTGGACTCAAGAATCTTTTCCCCAGGTCTGACTTGCTGATATGATAATAGCTTGTAAAATGAACTGAGTAAACTAAAATAAAGAAGACATCACCTGAGTGAATCCCCGGGTGGCCACAGGAAGCCCCAGGGAGCCGCAGTCAGCACCAGGTGAAGCTAAACTCAGCCAGCATCAGGTGAAGCTAGACGCAGCCAGCACCAGGTGAAGCTAGACGCAGCCCGCACCAGGTGAAGCTAGACGCAGCCAGCACCAGGTGAAGCTAGACCAGCCAGCACCAGGTGAAGCTAGACGCAGCCAGCACCAGGTGAAGCTAGATGCAGCCAGCACTAGGTGAAGCTAGACGCAGCTACACCAGGTGAAGCTAGACGACTAGCACCAGGTGAAGCTAGAACCCGCTAGCATCAGGTGAAATAGACGCAGCCAACACCAGGGGGCTGAGCAGCTAGCACCAGGTGAAACAGACCCCTACACCAGGTGAAAATAGACCACCAGCCCGGTGAAGCTAAACGCAGCTAGCAAGGGGAAGCTGGGGGCCCCCGTCGGGACCAGGTGGGGAAACTAGATGCAGCCAGCACCAGGGGAAGCTAAACGCAGCCAGCACCAGGTGAAGCTAAACGCAGCTAGCACCGGTGAAACTAAACCGAGCACCAGGTGAACTAGACGCAGCCAGCACCGGGAAGCTAGACCAGCCAGCACCAGGTGAACTAAACCAGCTAGCACCAGGTGAAAATAAACCCGCCAGCCCGGTGAAGCTAGACCGTACCCAGGTGAAGCTAAACCCCCCCAGCACCCGGTGAAGCTAAACCAGCTAGCACCAGGTGAACTAAACTCAGCCAGTCCAGGTGAACTAAACGCAGCTGCACCCGGTGAAGCTGGCATAGCACCAGGTGAAGCTGGGCTGCACCAGGTGAAGCTAAAGCACCCCCAGGTGAAACTAAAGCAGCCAGCACCAGGTGAAGCTAAACCAGCCAGCACCCGGGGAAACTAAACCAGCCAGCACCAGGTGAATAAGCGCAACCAGCACCAGGTGAACTAAACCCTTTTTTGGTGAAGCTAAACCACAGCACCAGGTGAACTAAACTCAGCCAGCACCCGGTGAAGCTAAACGCAGCCAGCACCAGGTGAAACTAAACTCAGCCAGCACCAGGTGAACAAACCCCCGCCCACCCGGGAAGGGTAAAACAGCCAGCACCAGGTGAAACTAAACCGCCAGCACCGGTGAAGCTAAACGCAGCCAGCACCAGGTGAAGCTAAAACCAGCCAGCCCCGGTGAAGCTAAACCCCGCCAGCCCAGGTGAAGCTAAACGCAAACCCGCACCAGGTGAAAACACCCGCCAGCACCAGGTGAAACTAGACGCAGCGCACCAGGTGAAGCTAGACCAGCTAGCACCCGGTGAACTAAACCGCCAGCACCAGGTGAAACTAAAGGGTACACCAGGTGAAGCTAAAACCCCCCCAGCAACAGGTGAAGCTAAACTCAGCCAGCACCAGGTGAAGCTAAACGCAGCCAGCACCCGGTGAAATAAAACCAGCCAGCACCAGGTGAAAAACCAGCCAGCACCGGGGGGAAATAAAAGCTGCACCAGGTGAAGCTAGACCGCAGCACCCGTGAAGCTAAACGCAGCCAGCACCAGGTGAAGCTAAACGCAGCAGCACCCGGTGAAACTAAACGCAGCGGGACCAGGTGAACTGGCCCGTAGCACCGGTGAACAGAGCAGCCAGCCCCGGTGAAGCTAGACGCAGCCGCACCAGGTGAAGCTAAACCGCCGCACCGGGGGAAGCTAGACCAGCTGCACCCGGTGAACTAGACGCAGCCAGCCCAAGGGGAACTAAACCAGCCAGCACCAGGGAAGCCGCAGCCAGCACCAGGTGAAACTAAACCCCGCCAGCACCAGGTGAAGCTAAACGCAGCCAGCACCAGGTGAAGCTAGCCCGCAGCCAGCACCAGGTGAAGCTAAACGCAGCCAGCACCAGGTGAAGCTAGCCCCCAGCCAGCACCAGGTGAAGCAAGACGCAGCCAGCACCAGGTGAAGCTAGACGCAGCTAGCACCAGGTGAAGCTAGACGCAGCCAGCACCAGGTGAAGCTAAACGCAGCTAGCACCAGGTGAAGCTAAACGCAGCTAGCACCGGTAAAGCTAGACTAAACCAATTGGCTCCCAGAGAAACTTTCTTATAAACATTTGATAATAACAACAGTATTGATGTGTGGGTGCTGTCAAGTCTTCATGATATGGACTAATTTGTTGTGACATACTTTTTCCCTTTAGCCACGATTTCTATTATTGGTAATAAGATCGCATTATAGCCAGGAGAAACTTTGCCTGAGGGGTAACAAGGACACTAATCTTGGGAGTGAATGATGATAGGTGGATTACAGGCCCTACGCCCCTTAGTTGACATGTTACTGGAAAAATCAGCACTGTTGCTTAAACATTTAGGTGTGTTTAAATAACTAGCACCGAATTTAAACAAATAATGTTTTGGGTTTTTTAAACGCCCTTCGAACATTAATTAAAACATTATAAATGTAGGGGTATTAATAATTATTCCTACGTTTTTTTACATTGTAATACTCGTTGGCGGAACAGTCTGATTATCCTCATTACACTCACCTTTATTAATCCAAACCTCTAACATTTTTATGTGAATATGATAATAATCGTGTAGAGGACTTGTCACACTCGCCTCCCAAATATGAAGGTAACTTCAACAGTATATATATATATATATATATATATATTTTTTTTTTTTTTTTTTTTTCAACAAGTCGGCCGTCTCCCACCGAGGCAGGGTGCCCCAAAAAAAGAAAACCCCCAAAAAAAAAAAACTTTCATCATCATTCAACACTTTCCCCCCCTCATACATAATCACTGTCTTTGCAGAGGGCTCAGATACTACAGCTGAAAAGTCCCTCCCAGCTGTCACTATCCCAGACCCCTCCTTTAAAGTGCAGGCATTGTATTTCCCCCTTTTTGGACTCAAGTCCAACTAAATCAATTAACTGGTTTTTAAACCCCTTTCCCCCAAATTTACCCTGCTCACACTCCAACAGATCGTCATGCCCCCAAAACCTTTTCGTCTCCATTCCCCCTATCTAACACGCTCAAAATGTTTGGGGGGGAAAAGCCCAAGCCCCCCCCCAAAAACCTCCTTTCCCCTTTCCCCCCCAAAACCTTTTTTCTGGAGACCCCCCCCCGCCCCTTCCCCTACAGTTTTACGCCCCCCAAAAGTCTTTTCTACTTTGACCCATTCTCTCAAAAACCCAAAAACCACCTAAACCCCCCTCCAGCCCTCAAAATATTTTAGTAACTCCACCTTCTAAAAATTTTTCCCAAATTCCGAATTTTCTGCATAATATTTAAAAAATTCCCCTTAGACAGGACATCTCCACTGCCCCCAGCCTCCTCCCCCGGGTTTAACCCATGCTTCCCCCCATATAAAGTGTTGGTACCAAAAACTTTGCATTCCCTTCTTTGCCTCCATGGATAACTTTTTGCCCCCCAATACCTCAATGCCCACTCATTTTTTTTCCTTCATCAATTCTTATTAACCCCCCCCCTTCATAAACCCATCTGCTGACATAAACCCCAAATATCAAAAACTTTACTTCTTCCTTCCCTCCCCCAATGTGATATCCCAATTTTTTTTTTATTTAAATCTTTATCCCCCCATCACCTTACTCTTATCTTTTTCACTTTTAACTTTCTTTTCACACTCTCCCAAACTCGTCCACAAACCCTTTTTAAAAATTTTTTTAGAATCCCCCAAAAGCACATATCATCAGAAAAAAATAACTTTTCAACTCCCATTTTTTTAATTCCCCATAATTTAATCCCACCCCCCCCCCAACCCCCCGCATTTCTTTTTTTACAACCCCATCTATAAATATATTAAACAACCATGGTGACATTACAAAACCCTGTCTGACCTATTTTTCCGGAATAATCTCCCTCTCTCCTACACCCCCAACCTGAGCCTCACTATCCTCAAAAAAACTCTTTACAGCCTTCAGTAACACCTTTTCCCTCACTTCCCTTTTGCCACATTGCTCCCCTACCCCCTCTATCCTTTTGCCTTTTCCCAAATCCATAAATGCAATAAAAACTTTCTACCTTTATCTAAATACTTTTCCCATTTGCTTCCCTTTAAAAACTTGATCTACACATCCCCCACCCACTCTAAAGCCCCCCCTTCTCATCTGAATCCTATCTCTTCTTACCTCTAATTCTTTTAAAAAACCCCCGATACACTTTACCTGGTATATAGTAAACTTATTCCCCTATAATTTTCACTCTCTTTTTCCCCCCTTTATATAAAGGAACTATCATGTCCTCCAATCCCTATACCTTCCTCTTTCATACATTTATTAAAAAAAAATACCAACCACTCCAGCCTTTCCCCCCCCCTTTTTTTTAAAATTTCTGTCATGATTCCTCAATTCCCGCTGCTTTACCCCCTTTCATTCTATTAAACCTCCCCCCCCCCCCACACTCCCCCCCCGCTCTTCTTCACTCCTAAACGATGTTTTTTTTTTTTTTATATATATATATATATATATATATATATATATATAAATTTTTTAAAATAATGACCATAATTTTTAAAGGGGGGGGCCGGTAAGCCAGCGAAAAACCTGGTCAGATGACCAAAAACTTCAACGGGGAGTCATTCTGCTAAGACCCCACGTGGAAACCTTTCCCGTTTTGACAACCTTTCCCCAACCCCCAAATCCCAACTACCCCAGTTGTCTTGACGGGTTATCCCTTTTTTTTATTCCCCCGGGGGTCTGGTCTTCAAGACAGTGTCTTCCTCTCTTTTTTTTTATGGGGTAAAAAAAAAATAAAAATATTAATACATAATTCAGTGGGGGAAAAAAATGCAGACTCCATATAACAACAGCAGCACACTACGACTACTACTACTGAATGACCCCTACGGGGTTTGGGGTTTTTTTTCATTGATTAGGGGTGGTTCATTTGTGGTTTTTTAAAAATCTGTAATCTCGGTTTATAAAAGGGAGCGATCATCTTGACTAATAAATAATCTAAATTAACTGTTGCTTCAACTCAGTATAAACATCACGAAAATTTATAGTTAATGTTAAATATTACCAGCAACATTAGGATGACCTAAGATAGGTTGGACCCCGAATTTAGTCAAATTACATGACGTTAATTTTTGCAAAGGTCAGGTGAGGTCGCTAAGATAATTTTGGTACAAAATTAGAATGTTTTTTTCTATGTGAAAGTCGTAAAAATGTCTCTCAATAAAATGAATAAAATGTTGGAAACTGTCTTGTTTAGTGTTCAGTTTGTATGACTCACTCTTATTACATTACTCTGCATGAAAACTCACCTTGGGGATGCAATATGACAGGAAAAACCATCTTGTATGATGCAGTATGACAGGAAACCATCTTGTATGATGCAGTATGACAGGAAAACTATCTTGTATGATGCAGTATGACAGGAAAACTATCTTGTATGATGCAGTATGACAGGAAAACTATCTTGTATGATGCAGTATGACAGGAAAACTATCTGTATGATGCAGTATGACGGGAAAACCATCTTGTATGATCTGTGTGTTGTGTAAACAGTTCTTTCTTTAATCTTATGAAATATCATATAGATCAGGGTATCCACCATTATGGAGTAATCACTTTGATAAAAAACCAAGATGGACATAGCTGGGCTGTAAACACTGGTGAGCCCGTTAACCCTGAGGTTACGATAACATTACAACAAACACCCAAAGACATGACCTGTTGTACCTCGGCTCACGCTCAGTACGTCACTATGTTCAGTATGTATACATTTTTTTTAACCATGGTCTTAAGGAACACACGTCATGGACACAAAAAGCCTACTTTGTGGAGATTAACCTAACAAGACCCAATAAAATCAATCTTTGTGACATATTTTCAAAATTTTTCCTACCCCCTTGCTTCAAGGATGGTGCTTTGATGCTGAAGGGCTCTTGATCCTCAGAACTAGAGCTACACTTCCTTCACTGGATCAAGCCTCACTGCCTCGCATTTCCTAGACGCTCTATGACCCTACGGATTTAGTGTTTCCTCATGATATAAAAAAGACAATTCTCTTTCAGTCACTTGCATATACAGCAAATTTCAGCACATGACTTGTTTTGGGGAAATTCAAGTTCCTACCATGTTGACATTTATAAATGAACGTAAATAAGATAATTACTACTTTATACTTTCATTATATCTTTAAATTGATATTCAGATTTTACTACTACTATTTGGGAAATTCCACTATTACTACTACTACTGCTTCTAGACTACCAATGCCCCACTACTACTACCTTGTACCACTCACTGTTTTTACACCACCACCGCTTTTACTACTACTACTGCCCTACTACTACACTACTGCCCTCCACTACTACACTGCTTCTACCACTACTACACACACTGCCTTCTACACTACCACTGCTTCTACTACTACACTGCTTCCACTACTATTACCACTGCTTCACTACTACACTTCTACCACTATTACTACGTTCACTGTTACCAGATTGCTTTCACCTACTACTCCTTCCACTACAACTACTGCTCTACCATTACAAGCTACACTATTACTACTGTTTCACCACTACTAGCTTTCTACTACTAGCTTCTACTACTATTACACTGTTTCTACTACTACTACTACTACCACGCTTCTATACTATTACACTACTACATCTACTACCATTACTACTGCTGCTGCTACTATTACTACTAACTACTAAGAACAATAAAAAATATAATTATAACAACTATAATTATAATTACCGTTATAATGAGGCAGCAGTAATGCCATTTTACTGGCAGCTTTCTTCGGAAGTAAGGTGGAGACCAAAGGGCGAGCACGGAAGGTGGGGAGGGGGATGGAGAGGGGAAGGGGGGAGGAGATGGAGAGGGGGAAGGAGGGAGGAGATGAAGAGGGAATTAGGGAAAGAGGCTGGGAAATGGGGGATTCCTTAAAATACCAGAGAGGTGCATTTACACACACATACACACACGCCAGGAGCTGAGTCCGACCCCTGCAACCACAATTTGGTGAGTACACACACAGAAACAAGGGGACACAACTGGAAGCTGAAGACTCAGATGAGTCAAAAGGGGTTTAGGAAGCATTTCTTCAGCCATAGAGTAGTTAGG
The DNA here is from genome assembly GCA_009830355.1 of Cherax destructor. Taxonomy (NCBI): domain Eukaryota; kingdom Metazoa; phylum Arthropoda; class Malacostraca; order Decapoda; family Parastacidae; genus Cherax; species Cherax destructor. The sequence continues at coordinate 257,981 of WNWK01001534.1, read as the reverse complement.
AAGTGGAATAGTCTAGGAACGTATAGTGGAGGCAGGAACCATACATAGTTTTTAAGACAAGGTATGATAAAGCTCATGGAGCAGGGGAGAGAGAGACCCAGTAGGGACAGCAAAGAGGCGGGGCCAGGAGCTGAGTCTCGACCCCGCAAAACCCCAATTGGGAGAAACACAAGAAAGGTATGATAAGGCTCATGGCGAAGGAGAGTGACCCAGTAGCGGCCAGTGAAGAGGCGGGGCCAGGAGCTGAATCGACCCCTGCAACCACAACTAGGTGAGTAAAACTAGGTGAGCACACACACACACACACCACCACAAACACACACGCACACACATGTACGTTCCGAGATAGGAAGGCAACAGGGTCACAAAAGGAAATTAAAGACTCAGATGAGCCACAGGGGTGTTAGGGAAATATTTTTCAGCTATAGAGTTGTCAGGAAGTGGAATAGTCTGGAAAGTGAGGTAGTGGAGGCAGGTACCACACATAGCTTTAAGAAGAGGGTATGATAAAGCTCATGGAGCAGGAGAGAGTGAACCCAGTGGCGACCAGTGAAGAGGCGGACCAGGGGCCAGAATCGACCCCAGCAACCACAAAAAGGTGAGTACAAATGGTGAGTACAGACCAGCAAGGCTACTAATTGATGTGGACAGGCTACAGGCCGGTTTTGACAAGTGGCTCCTGGAGTTTAAAAGCCACCAAGTGCAAAGTTTAAGCTTGGGGAAGGTGAAGAAGATCCCAAAGGGGACAGGCCGGGGTCAAGGCTGCAAAAACTCACCAAGGAGAAGAGAAGGACCTTGGATGAGTTTTTACCGAGCGATCCCCTGAGGTGCACACTAACCAAATAACTGCTGCAGCAAAAGCGCATCTGGCAAATCAAAAAAAGCGTTTCGACATCTAAATAAGGGTCATTCACGACACTGTACACCGTATACGTCAGGTCCATATGGGAGCACGCGGCACCAGTATGGAACCCACACCTAATCAAGCGGCACCAGTATGGAACCCACACCTAGTCAAGCGGCACCAGTATGGAACCCACACCTAGTCAAGCGGCACCAGTATGGAACCCACACCTAGTCAAACAGCACCAGTATGGAACCCACACCTAGTCAAGCGGCACCAGTATGGAACCCACACCTAGTCAAGCGGCACCAGTATGGAACCCACACCTAGTCAAACAGCACCAGTATGGAACCCACACCTAGTCAAGCGGCACCAGTATGGAACCCACACCTAGTCAAGCGGCACCAGTATGGAACCCACACCTAGTCAAGCGGCACCAGTATGGAACCCACACCTAGTCAAGCGGCACCAGTATGGAACCCACACCTAGTCAAGCGGCACCAGTCTGGAACCCACACCTAGTCAAGGGCACCAGTATGGAACCCACACCTAGTCAAGCGGCACCAGTATGGAACCCACACCAAGTCAAGGGAACCATTATGGAACCCACACCTAGTCAAGCGACACCAGTATGGAACCCCACCTAGTCAAGCGGCACCAGTATGGAACCCACACCTAGTCAAGGGCACCAGTATGGAACCCCACCTAGTCAAGCGGCACCAGTATGGAACCCACACCTAGTCAAGCGGCACCAGTATGGAACCCACACCTAGTCAAGCGGCACCAGTCTGGAACCCACGCCTAGTCAAGGGCACCAGTATGGAACCCACACCTAGTCAAGCGGCACCAGTATGGAACCCACACCAAGTCAAGCGGAACCATTATGGAACCCACACCTAGTCAAGCGACACCAGTATGGAACCCACACCTAGTCAAGCGGCACCAGTATGGAACCCACACCAAGTCAAGCGGAACCATTATGGAACCCACACCTAGTCAAGCGGCACTAGTATGGAACCCCACTAGTCAAGCGGCACCAGTATGGAACCACACCTAGTCAAGCGGCACCAGTATGGAACCCACACCTAATCAAACGCATTAAGAAACTGGAGAAAGTGCAGAGGTTTGCAACTAGATTAGTACTGAAGCTAAGGAGTATGTCCTATGAGGAAAGTTAAGGGAACTCAACCTGAAGACAATGGAGGACAGGAGGACTTAATGTCAGCCTGGTGGCAGTGATGGTAGTTAGCGTCGGCCTGGTGGCAGTGATGGTAGTTAGCGTCGGCCTGGTGGCAGTGGTGGCAGTGTCAGCCTGATGGCAGTGGTGGAAGTTAGTGTTAGACTGGTGGCAGTGGTGGTAGTTAGCGTCAGACTGGTGGCAGTGGTGGTAGTTAGCGTCAGACTGGTGGCGGTTAGCGTCGTCAGCCTGGTGGCAGTAGTGGCAGTTAGCGTCAGCTTGGTGGAAGTAGTGGTAGTTAGCGTCAGCCTGGTGGCAATGGTGTAATTATCGCCAGACTGGTGGCAGAGGTGGTAGTCAGCGTCATCCTGATGGCAGAGGTGGTAGTCAGCATCAGACTGATGGCAGAGGTGGTAGTCAGCGTCAGACTGGTGGCAGAGGTTTTAGTCAGCGTCAGACTGGTGGCAGAGGTGGTAGTCACCGTCAGACTGGTGGCAGAGGTGGTAGTCAGCGTCAGACTGGTGGCAGAGGTGGTAGTCACCGTCAGACTGGTGGCAGAGGTGGTAGTCAGCGTCAGACTGGTGGCAGAGGTGGTAGTCAGCGTCAGACTGATGGCAGAGGTGGTAGTCGGCGTCAGACTGGTGGCAGAGGTGGTAGTCAGCGTCAGACTGGTGGCAGAGGTTGTAGTCAGCGTCAGACTGGTGGCAGAGGTGGTAGTCAGCGTCAGACTGGTGGCAGAGGTGGTAGTCAGCGTCAGACTGGTGGCAGAGGTGGTAGTCAGCGTCAGACTGGTGGCAGAGGTGGTAGTCAGCGTCAGACTGGTGGCAGAGGTTGTAGTCAGCGTCAGACTGGTGGCAGAGGTGGTAATCAGCGTCAGACTAGTGGCTGTTGTGATAGTCAGCGTCAGATTGGTGGCAGTGGTTGTAGTCAGCGTCAGACTGGTGGCAGAGGTGGTAGTCAGCATCAGACTGGTGGCAGTGGTGGTAGTTTAGTTTGATATCTTTATTATGCACCCCATACCCATCCTGTGGGCGGTAGTCAAAAGATTACAGAGGTACATAATGGGTCCAGGGACTGGACCTCAAAGTTTGATAGCTGAGCAAGTTACAAGGTAATGAACTCAGATGGTCACAATCATGACAAGTTACAAAGGTATTTGCAGATTACAGAGGTATATATAGGGTCCAGAGACTGAGCCCCAAAGTTTTGATAGCTGAACAAGGTACAATGGTAATGAATTCACTAGTTACAAGGTAATGAATCATGTAAGTAAATTTACTTACGTCTGTACATGGTTGCACTCATGAACAAATTATAAAGCAATGAACAATCTATTAGTCTACACCCAGCCACAACTGTAATGAGTTATTGGTGCAAATTTTAATTGTTGGGTCACACACACACACATATACATATACACATACATATACACACACACATACACACACATACATGTATATACATACACACATACACATACACACATATATACATACAAACAACACACACACGTGGCAATGCTTTATTTATAGGGAGCAAAGTCAGGGTATTTTTCCAGAATGGTCTGTAATATACCACTGTGGATAAAATACTTTGACATATCTTGAACATTTCTGAGTGAGTTGTCTCTGAATTCATTAATTTTATCGCACTCCAGTACATAATGACGCAGGGTGTGACAATAATCCAACTGGCAAAGTTTACATCTTGTTTGGTCTACATCTGGTGGTGGTGATTTAACCTGCCAAAGATACTTGTAACCCAGCAGGAGGCGGACGGTAGTGACATCCAAGATCTGCTTATTTTGTTGGATGCACCATAGACATGTGGCTCCTCCTGCATGATAGAATGATGATAGATGGACTGACTGGTTTCAATCTCCCTGAGTCTTAAGTCAATAAAATTCAGTTGAAGTTCTTTTCGTATTATTGTTCTCAAACTGCTAACTGACAAGCCAAGATTGTAATCTATCCCTCTTTGAAAGCATAAAACTTAGCCAATTTATCAGTTCTATCATGCATCTGAAGACCAATGTGAGATGGAATCCACAGCATGTGCACTCTGACTCTATATCCAGAACCCAACCATACCTGTGCCTGGCTTCTGACACGAGCATGCTACAAGTTATACTTGATGAGTTGAGAGCATTTATGGATGACAGAGAATCAGTTACAATTAGAAGTTAACCTTAGATACATGGACGCATTTGAGTGCAAGGAGTATGGCAAACAGTTCTGTCTGAAGGGTGAGGCCCAGTTATTGATGCGTGCAGTGGTGGTAGTCAGCGTCAGACTGGTGGCAGAGGTGGTAGTCAGCGTCAGATTGGTGGCAGTGGTGGTAGTCAGAGTCAGACTTGTGGCAGAGGTGGTGGTCAGCGTCAAAATGGTGGCAGTGGTGGTAGTCAGCGTCAAACTGGTGGCAGTGGTGGTAGTTTACGTTGTTTTTACAATTGCGGTAATTGCCCTGAATTCATTTTGGGTGACTTAAATATTACTTTAAAAACATTCGTGCATCTTTCTTTTGTAGTTCACGTCACTCTCTGTTATCCAAACTTTCCCCTCCAACCCAAACAATCACCTTCTCATCGACATTCCGCTTACATCCAAACATCCCACTCCCACTTCCCAGCCTACATCCCCTCCCCTTCCAGTCCTACATCCCACCCCTTCCCCAGTCCTACATCCTCCCACCCCCACTCCTATTCCATCCCCTCCCACTTCCCAGTCCTACATCCCACTCCCACTTCCCAGTCCTACATCCCTCCCACTTCCCAGTCCTACATCCCTCACACCAATATATCCCACCATCACACCGGTTTTCTGGGTATTGTTCTCTTGGTTATCGTCATCACTGCCATATAATGAGTCAATGATAACTCCAGTACACACCCCTTATCTTTTCGTATTCCTCCCACTGATAACACAACTTCTGGCTTACCATGAACAAACATACGTAGTAACACACACGAGTGCTCCTTCACCAAGGAAATAATGAAGAAAATACAAACCTGAAACTGGAACTTTAGTTACAAAATAATAATTTGCTGTAACGGGGGTAATGAATAAAAAAATGTATATTATCGAAGAAGAAACGGTACGATAACACTTGCAGATTCTGCTGCCCGTGTTATCAGCAGCTATCATGAACAGCACTAGACATTGTCAGCCTGACATAAGCAGCAGCTGACGAAGTTATCCCCCGATAATCTGCCTGCTGACGTCTCTGTGAAGCTAGTTAGCTAGAGAACAAGCCTGTCAATTAGCAAGGTAAGATGTGTTGAGTAGTGGGGTGAGATAAGTGACTGGGGGAACTTCTCCAAAAGAACACAAGACTCACAGCTCCCCGTCATTAAGATCCACAATATCGTGTTTCATGGGATTAAAAGTAATTATCTTACATTATTCAGACGATGTAATGCCCTTACTGGTTTACCTTTTCCCAATTATAAAAATAATAATAATAATAATAATAATAATAATAATAATAATAATAATAAGAGCCTCTTATATTCTTATATCAGCTGCCTATATGATTTCTGGATCCCTCTGGAGAGGTGCCTTGGCGCTGGTGAGGGCTCTTGATCCAGGGAACGAAACTTATCTTCCCCTTCCTTGGATCGAACCTGAATGCCTCCCATTCCCTAGGGTTTGGTGCTCCCTCCTGGATTAAAATATATAAATCTCCTACTATTTACCTCAGTGGGAGAGTGGCTCACCCTTGAAAGGAATTGGGTTCGATTTCCTGGCTTAGATAAATGGATAAATATCCTATACCTGCTGTCCATGTTCAAGTAGCGGTAACTAGGTACCTGGGTGTTGGTCAGTGTTGTGGGTGGCATCCTGGGGAAGGATGGGGAGGGGGGAATAAAGGGAAATAAACCATCTATGTCTCACCCTATGTTGTCCTCCTTAACCATCATAGCATTTTTGTCTTATACTTCATTGTTGTCCTCATATAACCCTTTAATATAATCGTCCCAAAATGGCCGACAAGAGTCAGCAGCCGTGAGGGTGCATGCACAATCTTAATAAAGATGCAAATCTGTCGTTTACAAACAACTCATACTTTGGAAAAGAAACTTCGGCCGACGTTTCGGTACATCCTGGACAATGACTCATGACGGACCGAAACCTCGTCCTAAGTGCGGGGTTTTTTTAATTCGTGCACCACGGTATTGTGCCTTTCCTTCTTCGAATATGACGATAGTTAACCTTGTGTTTCCTCACAGGTTGACCGTGGTGATGGCTCGGGCACCAGAGAGCCCCGGCCCCTCAGGGAATGCAGCATTCAGCGGGGCATTAACCAAGACCCCAGCGGAGGCGGCCTCACCTGCGGGGTGTCTTACAGACTCGACGCGATGTTCCGGCGGCCGTTGCTGCTGCCTGGCTGCGCCCACCTTCTGCAGACTCTGTATCAAAGACCTGGCCGCCAGGGGTGACATTATCTGTCCTTCCTGTAGGTCTTTCCTCCTCCCCCATTTAAGAGCTCTTGAGCCAAGGAACTGGACTTATTCTCGCTTTGAACTGAATCTGATTGATTCTAATTACCCAGGGTTAAATAAGTAAAAAAGGCATAATACCGTGACTGGAACAATACAGAAATGGTCCAAGTCGGACCGAAACGTCGTCGTAAGGTCCTCTCTTCTATGTGCTGGTTATTCGTGTACTCAGGGTTGTACGACACCCACGGGTTTATCGCTTCCCCCTGATTAAAACAGTGTGTCACCCCGGTTATATTATTATTAAATAGTTACAATTAAAATTATATTTAATAATAATTACAACAGCAGCAGCAACAATATTATTATTATAATTATCATTATTCTTTTTCTTATTATTATCATTATTATTATTAATGCTTACACAGAACTGCACCAAAAGTGATCTCTTAAGCTGTAATATTTGTGTAGATTGTGTACTAAAGAGCATTATTAACATATTTTATTGATATCGCTGAAACAGAGATCTGAGATTTGATTTTTTCCCTGTTACACAGAAAGAAATATGAGAACGTGGAACCTGACAGTCTACCAGTTAACTTTAATATACAGTGTTGGCTTCTTCCAGCAAGATCCATACTGCCTTGCAGGTAAGCTGCTCCTATATCTCTCTCGGGTTAGAAAACCTCTTAAATTAATATCATTAAGTTTATCCATTATTCTCCGCCGGGAAGTCATGTCTAGAAAGGCCACAATGATACAGTGTTTGCAGCTGACAGCCAGAATAATGTGTTCTAAATTCATTATATGAGGTCATTAAGGCTGCTCTAAATAAGGATTACGGTAAACTCTCAGCATATTTATAGTGCACAAGAATATCTTGCTGGGACTTGGGTACTAGGGAGAGTGAACACAGTTCTGCAATACATTATCTTATCTTACCCATAGTATGTGGTCAGGCTTCAAACACCTTTTATTGTTTAGGAATAAAGGAGTGGAACGACTGCCTGCACATGTCAAAGCCAGCCCTAGCATGAGGTAGTTTAGGAAGAGAACAAAAAAGATACCTAATGAATGAAACTACAAAAAAGGGAGGAGAATAATTTTTGTATAGCTAATATTCATGTACCTATTATTGTAAACTGATCCTCTCTTTAATGTTAATATAAATAAGACAGTTTGCCTTATTCCTAGTATATCTCTTTTTGTAATTGATTTTCACACAGTTAAGTTACTTAGTTGATTTAACTTTTAAGGTTTAAATAGTAAGATATTACAAGGACCCTAATGGAAACAAGTCACTTTGACCCTTATTTGCGTGTTATCCTAGGTAATTTACACATTTGTTACTATGTATGATAATTTGTGTAACTGTATCGGTTTGTTGGTTTGGTAAGGTTTGTCAGGAAACAGGACAAGGTACCTGTATTTATGTGTACCTGTATCTAAATAAACTTACTGGTATCCATCGATTTCTTGAAGGGATTAAAGTAAACTCTCAGCATAGTATATATACATTGAGACATATACGGTTTATTTACTTTGGTCTACCTTCTATAATTAGACTCTTGCTAATAGAAGTGTATAAAAGAAAACGGTATTAGGCTCTGGTTGTGAAGGATTAACGTTGTTAAATTCACAGAGCTTCGACTGCTCTCACTTCTGCCAGTCTTCCGCTTACAACTGATTTGTCACTTAGTTAATGGAGCCAAGTCGCGTTTGTTGGAGGTGGGGAAGTGGGTGGGCGGGGGAATTGGTGAGGAGTATGGATGGACGATAGTGAACAAGGTTAAAATTACACACACAACCCGCACATATAAAAAAGAGAGGAGCTTACGACGACGTTTCGGTCCGACTTGGGACCGACTTGGGATTGTGTATATGAGTGTGTTGATTACTGAACGACTTCAATTACTCGGCTTTGGTAGATCATGAAATTTCTTGATCAATACTAACTTTACGCCCCAATGTTTTCTATTATGTAAATTATACTTGTGGAAAATATTGGTATTTTCCGAAAGTTGTAATTGATAAACTTTCCAATATGAACAGATATCCTTAATGTACCGCTGGTACATGGGGGTATGTAATAGAGAACCATCATACCAGCGGGGAGGAAGCGGGAAGAGGCTGGGCAGGGAGGAGGCTGAGAGGGGGAAAGAGTGTGAACTGGGCGCCTACCGACCCGATCAGGTGATGGGATGGCCTGTCAAATTTGGAGATTCCGCCACCTAATCGGATTTATACCTCCTTTCATATGTGGGAGGAATATCCAGTGGCGCGGTGAATATAAAGTGGGACAATCGGTCCAGGAGGTCCAATCGGACAATAATTGTGAAATAAGGTGGGCCGCCGGCGAGTGCGCGGTCATAGGCCTATTTGAACTGAGTGAAATGACCATACGGCAGGATAAAGTCGTAACCCTGATGTTGGGAGTTCATCTTAGAAGAGACTGTAATATATTCGATGAACTTTGGGAAATGGTGAATACTGTGAAACCGAGTTGTAAATAATCAGGGTTGATTGTGTCGACCGGGTCTGGCTTGGGTACGCCATACCCCGACCGCCATATTGGATGTGATTGAAATGAACTAACTATCGTAAGTTATCTACTCGAAATTCAAGTATCGAGACTGTGAATGTGTATAAACTAGTGGGGCATTAAGCCAGGATACACGTAATATGTAAGTTATACGTATAAACAGTACAAAAGGTCGGATTAGTGCGAGGATCTGATTCGCTCCCGACCAACCACATGTTAACGAACTCTCGGTCTCGTGGGCGTATAAAGTGTACGGAAATTAACCTTCCTTGACTCGACGGACAGCTAATACCATCGCGATCGAATCAGATCGCAGGAGGACGTCAACAAGGAACGACTCCCTCATCTAAAGCTAAGTACACTGCTGTTTACTTTGTTATTGGCCAATGATTTTTTCGCACAGTAGATGTACTTTAGCTAGGTCAAGCGATCTACGATACACCGCTATGATGCTGTTAATTAGGTGAGTGTTGGTCATGTTAATTGAACTATGTGTTCTCTACCTCTTCTCCGTGTGATCAGTTGTTCCACAACCAATACAGTCCACTTAAATTTAACGTAATATAGCTATAATAAATGATCTTCTCAGATTTATTTATACTGGTCCAGAGTGTAGTGGGCGAACGAGAATATTGAAGGTACCCCCTCGGTGCGGCCAGGAGCGGGTAAAGTTCTCACATACCTTAAAGGGAATGACTGCGGTAAAATTTATACGAGTCGGTCGTCTCCCTGGGAGTTTGTTTATTGCTAGTGGCGGTGTCCCAGATAGACTTCTCTCACTATTCCCCACAGCGCCCGTTGGTCCGTCCTGAACCGGATGTGATTAGTGAATTAATCATTATTGAATTAATTAATTAATAAATAAATGACTGATCATAGGAAGTGAGTATAGAGTACACAGTTAATTAATTGTGTGGTGGACAGTAATTAGTCCAATTAATTGCTAGCACAGGCGTGGCTACGATTTGTGCGAGAGTAAGGTGTGAGAATCACCTTTATAAACAATTTATTTAATTTGTGACGTCAGTGGTTATTAATTCTACAACCATGACTGAAACTGGTGGAGTTCCCATGCCGGGTGGCAAAACCATGGATATTAAAGCCAAGAAAGCGTCGTTGCAAGCTCGCAAGGGACATGTAACAAAGACACACAATACGTGTTTGAACTTAGTGGACGAGCCGTCGACGAGTCTTATTGACTTAGAAACAAATTTTGAGTTACTAGAACTCAGGTACGCGTCGTACGTGAAGTGGTTCAAAATCTATGAAGTCGAGTTACTGGATGATTGTGCGAGCAGTGAGGAACGAGATACACTGTTACGACAATATAGTGAATTGGAAGAAGCCATGTGTGCCTGTAAAGTTACGGTACTAGGTAGGTTAAGGAGTATGAGTGACGTGGTGGGCCAACCTCCGCGGCAAATAAAGTGTCCCTCCCCAGACTCCCGGAAGTACAATTGTTGTCGTTCCAGCCGGGAGACAGCTGGGAGGAATTTTGGTCAATTTTCAAGGCAATGGTGCACGATCGGAAGGATCTGGAAAGTGTTGCCAAGTTGATTTATTTAAAGGGACAATTGAGGGAGATGCCCTCATTCTCATTCAGGCTTTCCCGAATGTAAACGACTCTTATAGAGAAGCTGTTCGTCTGCTAGAGGGTACTTATGGTAACTCGGAACAGCATACAGTGGATTTAGTACTGGCAGTGGTTAATTTGAAACCGCCAGGGCACAACTACAAAGAGTTGCAACAGTTTCGGATCAAACTAGAGAGCACTCTCCAGATTTTGAGTAACAAACACAATTTGGAGAATGCAAGTTGGTTCGTTTGTCCGGTAGTACGAGCTAAATTGAACCATAAGACGATAGAGTGGTTATCTAACAAGTACCACAAGGCTTACTTCGGGTTGGAGAGATAAGGACGGGTTTGCAAGAATTAATTGTTCAGTTGCAAACTAACCAGCCCACTATTTTTAAGAATACTGGTCATAGTGACGTTGAGTCAGCAACTAAGTTCCACAAAGGGAAAAATTATCCCAATAGTAATAGTTACAACCCAACCACTAAAAGGGGTTATGTTGGCACATATCAAGTGACCGGGACCAGTAATAGTGGTTCGTCACAACAAGACAGAAAGAATAAACACCCCAATAAGGGTAACCCGGGGGGTAAGCTGTCGAGCCAAGAGATTGTCTCTTCTGTAATGAAACCCATCTCTCTAAACTCTGCGTTACCTATAATTCTTGGGATGCGAAAGTGAGGAGATTGGATGAGCTGAACCGGTGTATTCGATGTCTTGGTAATCATAATGTGAGGATTGCCAGACCAAACTGAATACTTGTCACCAATGCAATAATGGCAGGCACCACATCGTGATGTGTAAGGCGGGTGTAATCCTAGTAATGGTAAGGATAATCACCCCGACACTACCTGGCGCACGTAAAACTCGCAGCTAACGTTCGTAATGGTTTAGCTGAAGTAGCACTACCTGTGTTGGATATGACAGTTAAAGATAAATGGCGTAAATCCAAGACTGTAACAGCATTGTTAGATCAGGGATCACAACGTACTTTCATAAAGCGCAATTGCCTTAATGGGATGAAAGTACGAAGGGGGGTCCCACCACATTAAAATTGTCGGGTTTTCTCTCAGATAAAGGGCCCAGTCATATGACACGGTTTATATAAACGTCGGTCTGGGCAGAGAAAGACAAGTTAATGCAGTAGTCGTGGATAAACTACCGGAGAAGGTCTCCACTGTGGGTCTTAATGCCACCAAGCAGAGACTCTCACAGAATAATGTGAAACTGGCACCATCTGTGGTCAATAATGACTCGGTGGGGCCAATAGGAGTGTAATAGGCGACTATTATGCAGCCTTTGTGAAGGGTATGACGAAGAGGTGCGGAGTCACTCTTCTCAACACGGGTGCAGGCCATGTCATTTTTGGCCGGCTTCCCGCAAAAGAATGACTGGAGGAAGCCATAAATGCAGTCACTGTGTGTCTTACGCACGAAACCCGCCCCAGAGTACATATTCTTCTATAGAGAATGCCGTTGAACCAGTACACAAGTTATGGGAACTGGACAGTATCGGGATTAATGTAAATGAAGAAAGTCCAGATGATTCCTTCACTCAGGAACAATACCTGAAGGATGTTAAATTTGAGTCTGGACAATACTGGGTCGACTCCCATGGAAGCTAAACCATCGGAACTACCCACTAATTACCGGATGGCGTATGGTCAGTTAAAGGCCCAGCTCCACGAATTGAGTAAGACACCAGAATTGCTGACTGCTTATAATGGGATCATTAATGAACAGTTAAATAATCAGTTCATAGAGGAGGTACCCCCTGAGCAACCAATATTTATGGCCACTACTTACCTCATCACGGAGTAAGAAGGATTCCAAAACCACTCCTTTGAGGATCGTGTTTAATTGTAGTGCCAGGGGTAATAAAAATGTACCTAGTGTGAATGATTGTTTAATGACAGGTCTTAGCTGACGGAGAAATTGGGAGATGTGTTATTGAATTTCAGAGTTAATAGTTATGCCTTCACGGCAGACATAAGTAAAGCTTTCCTGAGAGTGGGATTGAAAGAGACGGATCGGGATTACACAAGATTTCTGTGGCCAGAGGATCCTAGCAATCCACTTAGTCCGCTGAAAACTTTCAGATTCAGAAGTGTCTTATTTGGGGCTACTTCTAGTCCGTTCTTACTTCAGGCGACGATAAATGCGCACCTTAAACGTACAGGTGGTCCACTGAGTGAAATAATGAGTAAACAATTCTATGTGGACAATTTCCTGGGGGTGCGTCAACTGAAGAGGAGCTAATGAAGATATATGAAGGGGCTAATGACATAATGCAAGGTGCAAATATGCCTCTCAGGGAGTGGAACAGTAATTCGTCCAGGTTAAAGGACCGAATAAATAAAGATAATCCCGGTGATGAAGTATCTGGGTGTAGCAATGTATTGGGACTGACTTGGGATACTGAAAGAGACTTGATATCGTTAAAGCCTAATAATTATAGTATGCCCAAGAAATTAACGAAGAGAACCCTACTTGCTGAAGTTTCAAAATGTTTCGATCCGCTAGGCTTAGTGGCGCCTCTTACAATCCGAGGAAATTATTGGTACAAGAGGCATGGAAGCAGAATGGCTTGGGATGAAACCCTACCTGAGGTTCGTTAACAGGTGGGAAGAATTAATTGGTGATTATGAGAAAGTTCCAATGTTAGAGTTCCCGCGGTGTGTAGCCCGCTCTGGGGTGGAAAATACACTCCACATTTTTGCGATGCTTCAAATTGAGCGTATGGAGCAGTCGCTTATCTTCAATGTGATAAAGATATTTCTCTTGTCATGTCTAAAACTAAAGTGGCTCCAATTAAATTACGTACGTTACCTCAGTTGGAATTAACCGCCATTTATGTGGGTGTCAAATTAGCTGATTATTTACGGAGTAAATTGCCGGAGATAAATATTAGCGACACCATAATTTGGTCTGATAATGAGGTATCCTTGCAGTGGATCCACTAACGGGACCAGCAATATTATATTCGTGCAAAATAGAGTCGCGAGATTAACCAGATACAAGAGAAATATGACAGTTTGGGTCAACATAAGTTAACTTTTAACCATATTCCGGAGCGGAGAACCCAGCTGATTTCTTGTCTCGTGGGTTGACTTATGTAAAATTTGTGAAGACTTTATCGTGGTTTAAGGGACCCAGTTGGTTGGTGAATAAAAGTAACTGGCCTGTTCAAAAGGGCATATTGCTCCGGTGGAAATTACTGTGAACACGGCTCCAGTCCTCGGTCCCTCCTTAGCCATTGATATAAATAAATACTCATCCTTCCCAAAATTGATTAATGTCACGAAGTTGGTGTTTAACTTCATAAACAAGATGAATATCCCGTATGATTTTCCTCATCCCTGAAATACTGGGTACAGAGAGTACAAGGAGAAATCTATGGAGAGGAGATTAAATTGCTAAGGGATGGAAAACTTGGGAAGGTTCAATAATAGAGAAATTGGGGCTATACTTGGAGGATGACGTAATCAAGTGCAGAGGTAGATTGCAAAATGCTGAATTGGGTGAATATGCTAAACACCCTATCTTGCTGCCAAGACTCATCATCTGACAACTTTAATTGTATTAAATGCCCATAAAAATGTGATGCATGGTGGGTACAAGATACCTTAAATTGTATTAGGAAACTTTCTGGATTCCTCAGGGGCGACAGAGTGTGAAGAGGGTGATTAAGACATGTGTAGTGTGCCGGTGTGGATGCCAGAACCTATATGTACCCAGGACCTCCACCATTGCCCAAGGAACGAGTGCAGTTAATAAAGCCATTTGATGTAACCGGTGTAGATTACAGTGGCCCAATCATTTTAACGGGTACTGCAGATGGTGTTCCTTTAAAGGTGTATGTGTGTTTATTCACTTGTACCGCTACAAGGGCAGTACACTTAGAAGTGGCACAGGATTTGTCTGCAGAACAGTTCATACAGCTGTTTCGTAAATTTGCAGCTAGGAGATCCTGTCCCAGACTCATGATTTCAGATAATGCCACTAACTTTGTAGCGGGAGCACAACATTTGAAGGATTAAATGAGAGTAATGAAGTACAATCTCTGTTAAATCAGCGAGGGTGTGGCTGGAAGTTTATTGTCCTAGGGCCCCTTGGCAAGGGGATTGTATGAAAGACTGATAGGTACAGTGAAGAGGTGTCTGCGTAAGTACTACACCGGAAGCGAATTAACTTGGAGGAATTCCCGGGGAGTATTAGTGGAGGCAGAGAATCGGATAAATAATCGTCCTCTCTCGTACATTGTTGATACTCCCGACGCAGAAGTACTGACTCCCTTTTCACTTGATATGTGGGCGGAAGCCAGAAGCTGCACCTATCTATCGAGATAATCCTGCGGAAGTTGATGAGGATTATAATAATGTGACAGTGTTAAGTGATAAATATAAGATGTTGAATAAAGTAATTAATCATTGGTCTACTGTGTGGCGCAAAAGTATCTTCTTACATTACGTGAACATTTTTATGGTGCGTCAGAAGCGGCTAATCGACAGAATATTCAACCGGGTGACATTGTGTTAATTGATACTGAGCAACCTCGAACATTGTGGCCTCTGGGTAAGATAGTGACATTATACCCAGACGCTCAGGGTGTTGTCAGGAATGTCAAAGTGTTGTGTCGCGGCCAAGAGAGTTTACGCACCATTAATAAGTTAATCCCTTAGAATTAAAGGGAGTTCTATCAACTGGGAACGAAAATCTAAGGAAAGTGACACAAGTGATGTTGAAGACGACACGGACCAGGGGATACCAGAAACAGGGAGTGTGATTCGACCTACCCGGAAGTCAGCTGTTCAGTCCAGGGAGGGCTGGAAGCGCCTGTTGAAAACTGACTCGATTTGATTCGTCTAACAACGAACTCTGCCCGGCCGCAGTGTGGAAAATATTGGTATTTTCGAAAGTTGTAATTGATAAACTTTCAATATGAACAGATATCCTAATGTACCGCTGGTACATGGGGGTATGTAATAGAGAACCATCATACCAGCGGGAGGAAGCGGGAAGAGGCTGGGCAGGGAGGAGGCTGAGAGGGGAAAGAGTGTGAACTGGGCGCCTACCGACCCGATCAGGTGATGGGATGGCCTGTCAAATTTGGAGATTCCGGCCACCTAATCGGATTTAATTACCTCCTTTCGTAATGTGGAGGAATATCCAGTGGCGCGGTGAATATAAAGTGGGACAATCGGTCCAGGAGGTCCAGTAATCGGACAATAATTGTGAAATAAGGTGGGCCGCCCGAGTGACGCGGTCATAGGCCTATTGAACTGGTGAAATGACCATACGGCAGGATAAAGTCGTAACCCTGATGTTGGGGAGTTCATCTTAGAAGAGACTGTAATATATTCGATGAACTTTGGGAAATGGTGAATACTGAAACCGAGTTGTAAATAATCAGGGGTTGATTGTGTCGACCGGGTCTGGCTTGGTCGCCATACCCCGACCGCCATATTGGATGTGATTGAAATGAACTAACTTATATAAGTTATCTACTCGAAATTCAAGTATCGAGACTGTGAATGTGTATAAACTAGTGGGGCATTAAGCCAGGATACACGTAATATGTAAAGTTATACGTATAAACAGTACAAAAGGTCGGATTAGTGCGAGGATCTGATTCGCTACCCCGACCAACCACATGTTAACGAACTCTCGGTCTCGTGGGCGTATAAGAGTGTGGAAATTAACCTTCCTTGACTCGCGAGACAGCTAATACCATCACGATCGAATCAGATCGCAGGAGGCGTCAACAACGGAACGACTCCTCATCTAAAGCTAAGTACACTGCTGTTTACTTTGTTATTGGCCAATGATATTGTTACGCACAGTAGATGTACTTTAGCTAGGTCAACGATCTACGATACACCGCTATGATGCTGTTAATTAGGTGAGTGTTGGTCATGTTAATTGAACTATGTGTTCTCTACCTCTTCTCCGTGTGATCAGTTGTTCCACAACCAATACAGTCCACTTAAATTTAACGTAATATAGCTATAATAAATGATCTTCTCAGATTTATTTATACTGGTCCAGAGTGTAGTGGGCGAACGAGAATATTGAAGGTACCCCCTCGGTGCGGCCAGGAGCGGGTAAAGTTCTCACATACCTTAAAGGGAATGACTGCGGTAAAATTTATACGAGTCGGTCGTCTCCCTGGGAGTTTGTTTATTGCTAGTGGCGGTGTCCCAGATAGACTTCTCTCACTATTCCCCACAATACTATTATTATTATTATTATTATTATTATTATTATTATTATTATTATTATTATTATTATTATTATTATTATTATTATTATTATTATTATTATAATGGGGAAACGCTAAACCCGTAGGATTATACAGCGCCTGTGGGGGGGGGATGGAAGGTATTCAGGCTTAATTCAGGGAACTGGAGCACAGATCCAATTCCCTAGATCAAGAGCCCCTCACCAGCGTCAAGGAACCTTCCTTGAGGGGTAAATTATGCAATATTAAATTAATTGTGTAATAGAGCTAGTTATATTTTCTAAGTGGGGAAAAACTGTTTTTGTTAATAAAACCTTATCTGATATAACTAAGCCAAACCTAATATAGAATTCAACTCTTGATATAGGATAGGTTGAGATAATATAAGATTTTGTACGGTTTTTAACCAGGAGGGTTAGCCATCCAGGTAACTCAACGTAGTCAGTGTATCATCGGGAACTGTCTGTTTCATTTATATTGTGGTCTTTTAATCTTCTCCCCCAGGATGCGACTCACAACAGTCGGTTAACATCTATGTACCTACCTACTGCTAGGTGAACAAGGATCGATCAGGGACTCTCAGTGAGTGAGTTGATGACGCTCCCAAGCAAGATACGAGCATATTTGTTGAAAACCAGTCTTTTTCCCCTATTTGCTCAATATATAACTCGTCTCCAGTGTACAGTCTGATCTATAAAGAAGAAGCCTTTCAGGAACTCACAATACATTCTAAGATGCTTGAATTTCACTGATGTCATTTCAGGACAGTGGGTATCATTGTTGTAACAATGAACTATAAGATAAGATAAGATTTTTAACCCCGGAGGGTTAGCCACCCAGGATAACCCAAGAAAGTCAGTGCGTCATCGAGGACTGTCTGTCTTATTTCCATTGGGGTCCTCAATCTTGTCCCCCAGGATGCGACCCACACCAGTCGACTAACACCCAGGTACCTATTTGCTGCTAGGTGAACAGGACAACAGATGTAAGGAAACGCGTCGAAATGTTCCCATCCTGCCGGGAATCGAACCCGGGCCCTCCGTGTGTGAAGCGAGAGCTTAAGCCACCAGGCCACCGGGGCCACTATGATGCTGGAATTTGTGAGATGCCCACTTTGTTGACACAGATAACACAAGACTCTAATGTTATGTTCTCACAAGCACCGCTATGGGTACACTTCTTCAGATAGTTAACTAGATAACAAGAAAGTCCTGCCTTTTCCCATGCACAAACTAGAACAGACTTACTTGATGTGGAGTGAGTCTACCCTAGTAAGAAATCCCCTGAATCTACCAGGTTAAGAACTTCTAATGACTTCTCTCTCTCACCAAGATGCCACGTGCACATGTGGAACGGTTCTTGTAAGCAGTTAATAAAAATTTAGTAATCCTAGCATACACTGTAGCGGTCTGTGTTCATTGGGGTTCCCTAACTAATATTTATGTACACAGATTACTAGCTTCTGGATTAATATTCAAGGGATAGTTACTAAGCAGTCCTGGTCTGTAATTACCTTGTAGTGGGCTCATGGCCTGCCCATAACCCGTAGATAAATTACCATGTGTTCCTCAAAATATTGTTACCGGCTTCTTATGGTAGTGAAAACAAGACATAATCTTGCAACGGAGCCTGACGAAGAAACTGAATATCCACGGTACGTCGGGAAGCCTCTTCTTATTATTCTTTCTGGCGGCCAGGCGGAATATTTTGCAAGCAACTGGACACTGAGTGAGAACTCCTAATGAGTTATCACCATGGGAGCTGATGCCAGAAAAACCTTGTCTCTAGTGAACCCCATTTCTCATCGCTTGTTCAAAGACATGCTAGTTACATCAATATGTTTAAGCTCACTACCTGATATAACATAACATTAATGTCTAAAGTTACATTATTAATTCTAATATTACTTACTAAATCATTCTTAAGGCCTAAATAATATTTTAGTCTTTGAGTTAACTCATGTACCTATGGGTGTTTAATGAGCTCTAAGGGCTTAGTTTTAATATCTTTATTATGCACCATATACACCATATACGAGGTACATAATTGGTCGGGGACGGGACTCCAAAGTTTTGATAGCTAACAGTTACAGCGGTAATGAACTAGATCTGGTCACAATTATGACCAAGTTTCAAAGATAATGAGCTCCAGGTAGAGCTGGTCACACTCATGACAAGTTACAAAATTCCTGCGACTACGACCCTAAAATATTTACATGAACCGGTTTCAGTTTCAGTTTAATATCTTTATTATCCCATACCCATCCTGTGGGTAGTCAAAGATTACATATGTACATAATGGGTTAAAGGACTGGGCCAAACTTGATACGAACCAGACGGTGGGAATTTAGTACTAATAATTTCCACATCTGTCTCCTTGACCATATTGGTTATAGATGCAGATACCAGTTCTCTTCAAGAGAAGCACTGGTGACAATTCACTGTACACCACACCTGGGGCAGCACACTTAAAACTAGACGATGTTTCGATTTGTCTTTGACTTTTACCAGGGTCGCGAATACCAAGGTTCTCGAGACGACTTTAACGTCTGGACGGACAGAAAATTCTTCTTCTTATTATTATTATACATTCCCAGTAGCACTAAATCTTTATGGATCATACAGTGCCTTGGAGTGAGATTTAATCAAATTTGTTCCAATATAAGTATATTTTGTCCAGAGATACATAATATATACATTGTGAGCACTATTTTATGTTTTTAAATTTCTACCATCCAAAATATGCCAGAACTTTCCCTCGGGGCAAAAACTTTTTTTATTTTAAACATTATGGATAAATTTTTGGGTTTTACGTCCTTGGGGGAAAGATTTAATAAAAATATTTTTTTTTTTGCCCCAAAAAAATATACATTGTGACACTTTTTTATGACTGAATTTCGGCCACCCAAAATCCCCAGAACTTCCCTCAGGAGTTGGCTACTCTACGCGTTCCAGAGTTCATCTAGTTTCAACTTCCAGTTTGTGAGTTCATTGTGAGCTGAGTATAGGAGATGGTTTGTGTTGCAGGCAGAGGACTCGGGCAGCTTGTGTCCTGAACATCGAGTTCGACTGTCGTTCTGGTGCAGCAGCTGCGATGCGGCCGCCTGCGGAGAGGTTCTTCGACCACCACCCCAGGAACATTCATTCCGTTTGTCGCATCCAGGAGGTGGTCACACAGGTCGTGCAGGGGATGTAGATGTAATTGTTAGTGTATACGTATGTGTTGGCGTACATATGTGTGTTGTTGTGCATGTGTATTGCACAGGTACGAATCTGGTGAAGGTGTGAGTGTTAGTGTAGGTGAGTGGAAGGATAATGAGTTAATATTGTAAGCATCGTCTGGGCTGAAATGATAAACAAAACTCTGCAGAAATCATGTGCTGTTCCTATGAATGAGTGGGACAACGTGGGTGGTGAGGGAATGCTAGATCATAATAACGCCTGAATTTTCTAAATAAGCTAGATAATGTTGTGGGTATCCTGATAAACTGATGAGTTGTGTTATTATTTTTTAAATAGTATTACAATAACAATATTTAGAGACAGAAAGTCTCGTTTTGATGTTTGTTTGAGAGGTGAAAGGTTATAAGCTGAAGGCATGAACTGCAAATAAAGGTTGGCAAAAGAGCAGCGGACAGTAGTGAAGGAAGGGTTGGAGGACTCTTGAGGTCCTTGTGATTGATGAGAAGGCAAAGACTGGGCTTAACTTTGAATATCCACACACACACTCAATGGTACAAGCGATATCACGTGCAGACAATAAACCAGAAGATGGACTTACTAATGAGGACTTCTTTTCTACCTTCTGCTGTATTGTCTCCATGTGGGTTCGTTGTGCCAACATAGAATTTTTTTTTTTTTTTTTTTTCAACAAGTCGGCCGTCTCCCACCGAGGCAGGGTGACCCAAAAGAAAGAAAATCCCCAAAAAAAAACTTTCATCATCATTCAACACTTTCACCACACTCATACATAATCACTGTCTTTGCAGAGGAGCTCAGATACGACAGCTGAGAAAAGTCCCTCCCAGCTGTCACTATCTCAGACCCCTCCTTTAAAGTGCAGGCATTGTACTTCCCATTTCCAGGACTCAAGTCCAACTAAATCAATTAACTGGTTTCCCTGAATCCCTTCACACAATGTTACCCTGCTCACACTCCAACAGATCGTCATGTCCCAAAAACCATTCGTCTCCATTCACTCCTATCTAACACGCTCACACATGCTTGCTGGAAGTCCAAGCCCCCCGCCCACAAAACCTCCTTTACCCCTTCCTCCAACCTTTTCTAGGACGCCCCTACCCCGCCTTCCTTCCCCTACAGATTTATACGCTCTCCAAGTCATTCTACTTTGCAGCCTTTATCAAAATGGCACTCTCTTAACGCAATAATGATTGTTTGTATGACAGGTGAAGGAACGTGCTGAGCGCCTCTCTATGGCAAGCTGCGGAGTGGTGATTCGTCTAGGGTACTCTGTCACCCGCACACTACGTGACTTGTCAGACATACAGGAGGCAGCTCACCTGCGGAGACAACAAGGATCTATCGGAAGGCTCAGTCAGCTAACACTTTGTCGTCCATCACGTCCGTCTTCGAGTCGGCCAAAACAGTGCTGATAGGGTGTGGGCTCTGCAAGACGGCAGTGAGGAGAGACAGCTCTGTCAGCTACTGCCGGTGGTTTTGAGCCTGAGGCGGCCGTGCTGGCCCTCAGTGAAGGTGGAGGTCTGGCTCAGGTGAAGGTGGAGAAGAAAGGCATCCATGTATACAGCCTCAGGCCTGCCTCCACTGCTTACAGTGTCGCCATCAAGGTGAGGGAAAGGCGCGACGCTCCTTAACTTATACCAGTATCTCCTCGAGTCTGCTTTTACTTTGTTATAGGCAGGGGATTTGTTATTTGCTTTTAGCTCCTGTTTGCTAATAAGCTCAATTTTGTTTGTCAACTAAGAAAACACTGACCTAAGAAGTGTTCACCTTTTAGTTCTCTGACCTGCTAGCTGTCACTTCCAGCGGTTGAATAATCAGTGAACTTTTCCCTACTCGGTAGCTGACGGTGCTGATGTCGTGTGTGAAGAAGGAGTCGCCGATGGTGTTTCTGGACATCAAGGCAGGAGAGCGTCGTCTTGGCCGTGTTTACATTACGTTGATGGGCAAAATGAAGCGCTCACAGCAATTTCAGGCTCTTTGTCTGGGTACTTTGGGACCCTGCTACCGGTCTAGGTAACGATTCTTTTTGTATCTTAGTGCAATGGAACCTTTCTACCACGGCACTAGGTAACTAACTTATCTCTCACTTTGTATCTAATACCCTGCTACTCAAGCAATAGAACATTCATACAGTTTCAAAACAAATTGGTTGTTCTAGCTACTCTTAGTTTAGCAATGAAGAAGCCACCGTGGCCAGACATTTCTTAGTAACTGTCTTGATCAGTACTTACATGTCTCTTACCTAAAAGTTGTCGGTATCAGCACACCAGTTACACCTAACACTTTAATCATAACAGAATCAACCTTAATTTGTCAACATAAAATTCGACCTTATCATGGAAGAGAAGCTGTCTCTAATCCTGCGGACTACATTTTCCATCATATAATTACTTAATAAGTGCATGTCAGGGCCAAAATTAACTGTTTTGCTTTTGCTTAATAAGAGAGGATTCAAAATGTTAGTCATTTGTTATGAATGAATTTTTAAGAGTGTTTCTGTGATGGATGTTCTGTCGCTAATATAAGAAAACAGCATTGCAATACTGTTCAGTTTTGAAAGAATTCATTTTTGATTCATCTTAGCCAAATAGTATCTTTGAATTTTTTTAAAGAAATTTAGTTTAAGCTAACAGTGGCTACAGGAGGTCAGGTCACTAAACCATGAAGAGACTCCTCGGTGGCTGAACGAGGTCAGGTCACTAAACCGTGAAGAGACTCATCGGATTTATATTTTTATTTTTTATTTTTATATATATATATAGTCAAATAATTCATGCTTTTCAAATTTGATTTTGCTTATTTACAATATTAGTATATAAAAGTTACTCGCAATTTGAAAAATAAAGCCTGGACTCCTTTTGATCTGGCCCGGACTATTATATGACAGTTGTCACTTCACTTTGTTGGTTTCTTGTTAACTATTACTATTTGCTTTAAATTTCTAATTAAAATAATTTCTAGATCAGTTTTTGTGTGTACAAATTAAAACTATTCCTCAACTCTTTTGTAACATCCTTTGTTTGGGCAGAAACATAAGTGGGAGTGGTTGGGTGACCTACCTAGTACAGGCGAGAGGTGTTCTCCAGTACTCTTCTCTCCTATAATGTTGTACTCATCTCTCTGGCAGGTTCGATGGTATGAGTGAGAAGGGGCAACCAGGGGAGTACTTGAGGGCGGCGACTACCGGGTAAAGGAGGCCTCGGTGGTGAAGCTCTTATGGATAATCTCGAGTGGGGCAGAGTAAGTCTGTGTTTGTGAAGAGTTGAGTCACATCTCTTGACCCGGCTTCTTAACTGGCCTCATTGATTCCTGGCCTCTTGGCCTCTGTCATATCTACTTATGAAATAGTGTATAGTATGCCTTTACCACCTGTTCATCCCACTTCCCTACCACTCTGACTGAAGGTTTTCTTCACACGTCTGTGGCTTATTTGCTTCCATTTCTGCACCCTTGTCTCTAGTCCTCACATTTAAAAAGCATGTATATATATCAAGTTTATCAAATATTACTTTGTTTATATGTCATAATCATGTCTCTCTCGGGTCTTCTTACTTCCACGTTTTTTTAATTCATTTTCTTTTATCTCCACTCAAGGTGCACCTCCGCTCTGTAGAACCTACCTCCGCTCTGTAGAACCTACCTCCGCTCTGTAGAACCTACGTCCGCTCTGTAGAACCTACCTCCGCTCTGTAGAACCTACCTCCGCTCTGTAGAACCTACCTCCGCTCTGTAGAACCTACCTCCGCTCTGTAGAACCTACCTCCGCTGTGTAGAACCTACGTCCGCTCTGTAGAACCTACCTCCGCTCTGTAGAACCTGTCTCGTGCAAACTTCCAGACTTTTTTAAACTTCTTAATGTATTAATCAGTTAGGGCTATCATAGACATCGTTGGTGAAGGACAATTTATCATTTAATTAACCTATGTCGTGTATAATGTCCTAAAGAATTTTTTATTAAGGTCCCTGAAATGTATCCAGATATTGTCCAGCTTGGCCTATGCTGCCAGAGCTATGAGGCTGATGTGAACCTCCAACAATATGATCGATGTGATTCTTCCTGATCTTTTTCATTTGCTGATGTTTGTAAGTTCTGTCTTCTACTGAGTGGTCATAGACCGGGTCACAACTAGCAGACGGAGGAGAGAACCTCTACCACTCCTTGCACTGAGATCCACACACATGTTTCTAGCTTTATAAATACTATTTTATCCTCTCATAATATACTCCATTTCTGGTCTTCACTCTCCTTTTCGTTCTGCATTATTTTTGAACTTGACTAATCTAACAATATCTCTTGGATTACACTGTGCCTCTCCTTTTGTACACTTTCTTATTCTTATCACAATTTTTACATTATCAGTAAATAGAGACACATATGATGAATTTCTCAGTGGCAGATTATTGACGAGAACACAATTCATTGATATAAATTGTAAGGAGCATCAGGGCAAGTTTTGATCCTTGTGGGAACCCCTGCTCACATTTTCCCAAGTAGACTTTTTTATTATCTCCACATGACCTTAACACCTATGACATTAACAGCCCATTACTGATGCAGGTGGAGCCAACCCAAGGCTGCTGGCCAGGTGTGTGGAGTAGGAGGTGAGGAACAACGGAAGTTCGGCTCACTCTTCGCTGTGTGCCTGTGACAACCCCGACAGTGCCTTCAAATGTCCCTTCGGCAGTGTGACGGAGGGGTGGAAGCTGCAGGTCGCCTGCAGACATGAACCTTTCAACGTCGTCCATATTGGTGACTGTGGCCTTCTATCCCCCTCTCATGAAGATGAACTGTGTTGACGAGTGCATCTGTGGCTGCAGGTCGAGCCACAGCTCCTGGCCCCGCCTCTTTGCTGTGTGTGGGGGTAGTGTGGAGAGGGGAGAGTGAATGGGGAGTGGGGTATGACTCAGAATGTGTAGAAGTGTAGTGTGCACTTATGACTGTATAGTGGACTATGACTGTATTATGCACTTATAATTGTATTGTGGACTTATGACTAACGTCCACCGATGACTGTAAAGGGCCACTTTTTAAATGTAGTGTGCACAAACTGATGTAGTTGTTGTAACCTGACTCTAAGAACATAAAAATGTTGAAAATATGAGTATAATTTAAGAGTGTTATGGCTGTGAGAATCACTGAGACATCTGGCTTGTGGTGACAATATCACTCTACTCTTGCTTCTAACACTGACCACATGTCACATTCACATAGACCACATGACAGTTACATAGACCAAATGAGAGTTATATAGACCAAATGAGTGCCACATAGGCCATATGAGAGTCACACTAAATAGACCATATGAAGGTCACAAACTACACGAGAGCCACATAGACCACAAGAGTTTCACATAGACCACATGAGTGCCACATAGACCACATGAGTTCCCCATAGACCACAAGAGTTCCACATAGACCACATGAGTGCTACATAGACCACATGAGTTCCACATCGAACACATGAATTCCACTTAGACCACATGAGTTCCACAGACCACGCGAGTGCCACATAGACATCATGAGTTCCACATAGACCACGCGAGTGCCACATAGACAACATGAGTTCCACATAGACCACAGAGGCCACATAGACATCATGAGTTCCACATAGACCAAACGAGTGCCACATAGACAACATGAGTGCCACATAGACAACATGAGCTCCACATAGACAACATAAAACCATAGTATATTTTACTCTGTGTAAGTTGCTTAATGTTTATTCTCGTTACCATTTTTAGTTGATTTGTGAACTGAAACAAAAATAGAGAGAGAGAAAGAGAGAGAGAGAGAGAGAGAGAGAGAGAGAGGAGAGAGAGAGAGAGAGAGAGAGAGAGAGAGAGAGAGAGAGAGAGAGAGAGAGAGAGAGAGAGAGGAGAGAAAACTAACTCACAAATTAGAAATGAGGAATTAGACTACATTTAGATCTGACCTAGATCAATATTCCTCGTTACTTGTAACGAAACACTTGTAAACCAGTTGGGTAGCTCTGTTATGGAAACGTTTCTGCCCTACACTGTAGGCTTCTTCAGTGGAATACAGAGGTGACTGATCACATCATGTTTACCACACCACTGTCACTCCTGTCTCTATATTTGACTCACAGTCGACTGTAGGCGAAACGTTTCAACAATAAAGACACCAGCTGTTGCATACATGTCTTACTCCTGTAGTAGTATGGTTCCTGAATTATTGTAACCACTCATGAAATCGTGACAACACGATAGCAAAGAAACCAGGGAACGGGCAGGTCGAACTCATTGCAGCACTCACTCGCCATGGGTTCAAACCCCACTCGTTCCCTGGTTTGTTTCACTGTAACTGTAGGGTTATATTAGTTAGAGAGAAGTGAGATAGCAGGATGGCCTTGAGAGCGAACGCCAGCTAGACACATCTTCCAGGGTCATTGTTAACCCAGCATGTACACTCTGGGTCACCCGTTATTATGAAGACAGTATTGTGTCATCCGTTATTATGAAGACAGTATTGTGTCACTCCGTTATTATGAAGACAGTATTGTGTCACTCCGTTATTATGAAGACAGTATTGTGTCACTCCGTTATTATGAAGACAGTATTGTGTCACCCGCTATTATGAAGACAGTATTGTGTCACCCGTTATTATGAAGACAGTATTGTGTCACTCCGTTATTATGAAGACAGTATTGTGTCACTCCGTTATTATGAAGACAGTATTGTGTCACTCCATTATTATGAAGACAGTATTGTGTCACTCCGTTATTATGAAGACAGTATTGTGTCACTCCGTTATTATGAAGACAGTATTGTGTCACTCCGTTATTATGAAGACAGTATTGTGTCATTCCGTTATATGAAGACAGTACTGTGTCACTGCTGTTATTATGAAGACAGTACTGTGTCACTGCTGTTATTATAAAGACAGTATTGTGTCACTGCTGTTATTATGAAGAAGACTGTGTCACGCTGTTATTATGAAGACAGTATTGTGTCACTCCGTTATTATGAAGACAGTATTGTGTCACTGCTGTTATTATAAAGACAGTACTGTGTCACTGCTGTTATTATGAAGACATTGTGTCACTCTGTTATTATGAAGACAGTACTGTGTCACTGCTGTTATTATGAAGACAGTACTGTGTCACTGCTGTTATTATGAAGACAGTATTGTGTCACTGCTGTTATTATGAAGACAGTACTGTGTCACTGCTGTTATTATGAAGACAGTACTGTGTCACTGCTGTTATTATGAAGACAGTATTGTGTCACTGCTGTTATGCAGACAGTATTGAAGAATGAAGATCACAATAACTTAGCTAGAACAATTCACAGAATTACCACCAGACTTTCGAAAAGGCGATCCAGGAGGGACTGAAACCCCGTCTTAACTTTCTTTCGTAAGTGTGAGTATTTTGTGACTATTGAAGTGTAATCTGCAGTATATGTGTGTTAAATGGTTATGCAAATATCTGTGTCCCACCAAATTTAACAACAGCTAAAATAAAAATCAGATTTATTAAAAAATCTTTTTGTCCCAGTAATTTTTATAGTATATTTAAATATAGGAGAAACTATTTAAGCTGGGAAGAAAGAGCATGAGTGGGAGGTGGGAGAAACCTATACATTAAGAACAAAAGAAAAGAAAACTGGAATGTATTAGCAAGGGATATTTAGCAGGCTAATTCAGTACATTTATTCAAAAGAATATATGAGAGATTCCCCCAAAAGCAGGGGCAAACGACACTGGTTAATCGACGTGCAAAGGTGGGACCCAAGAGCTAGAATTCACTCCTTGCAGACACTTAAGGGAACATACACCCACCCCTCCTCCCACTGTACAAACACTCCCACATCAGCATAAATACATGAGCAGGTGGGAGGGGTGACAGAAGAGAGGTCAAGGTGGTGGTCCTCGTATCCTTGTGCTGAATACACCAGCCTCTCACGCCCACCCACATAAATTACACTATATCACGCCCATGCCGCTCACAATTCCCAATACATTCACTCACACACACATACACACCCATAACTTCATTTATAATCAACCACTACATTATGCCACACTCTCTGTACCTCATCCACCATAATCTACTACACTTCACCACAGTATACTACTGTGTTTCCACCACAGTATACTACTGTGTTTCCACCACAGTATACTACTGTTTCCACCACAATACTACAACACTATCGTAAAGTAATGTATTACTAATAGTAAACACACTAACTACTTAACACACTAACTGCTTAAGACATTGTCCTTAGTAACATGCCAGCTGCAAACAGACGAAGGTTAGCTATACTGTACAAACAGCTAATACAGTTTTCAACCTTCAGAACAATTATTGACTTGACTCACGAAATCCTATTAATCCGACTGCAATAGGAAGGAAGAAGGCAGATGAGGAGGGGAAAAGGAGAGGAGGAGGGGAAGTTGACAGAGGAGGAGGAGAAGAAGTCAGGATGAGGGAAAGAAGACAGGAAGAGGGGGCAAAGAAAGAGAAGAGGAAAGAGAATGACTGGTAAGAGAAAGAGAAAGCATAAAAGGAGGAGGAATGTAAGTATAAGAGCCTCACAACAAACTGCGGCCATCAAATGTGACGTCAATCATAAAAAGAAAGAGGTGAAGCGTCTCGTCTTGTATGTAACACTGACCCACATATGTAGGTGTTTGTGTGGGTGGCGTCTGATTACAAGGAGCAGCGGCCCCTCCCCACACCTGCCTCTACCACCAGTTGTAACATAGGCACTCGTCTCAAGGCTAAATTGACTTGACGTGGAACCTAACCTCAAACAAGAGGAGAGACGGAGACCCTTCACCCACACAAGACATTAGTGTAGTCTTGGCACGGTATTGTGTTAACGCACCAGCCACTGAGAGACAAGGTTATCTGCCTCAAGTTAGTGAGGTAAGTGAGCTGCTGCCTCTTGATATATCATAGTGTAACGGCACTAAGGAAAGATGATACTTGCACAGGGAAACAAGATGGTTTGCTTCACATTCTGGGCCAAATCTGACTGAAGAAGAAAAAATAAGACTTTTCTTATTATTAACTCTGGTGGGCTATTTACCTAGGCTAATCTAAGAAAAGTATTCAGTGTAATCTTTTAATTTTTTTAATCAGAGTCCTTAACTCTTCAAGATGCGACCCAAAACAATTTTCCACTTCCATCTGTTGCAAGAACATACGAAATTTTGTCAAGTACATTCCTAACCGTTTCCTATACTACGTTTCTAGGTGATCCTCAACGACATTTCGAGTAGATAAACCTAAAGAGTACTACATATATTTCTTGTGTTAGTCTAAAGTGGATTGCTGATCTTTTCTCTATGTCCAATGAACAAGTATAATGGCAGGTAAATCTTGCAAACTTCTACGTTCATTCAGTATGCAGTTATTCTTACTTTCCCATGTGTTTTTCAATAGTTCTTATTCCTGTATCATTTCCCATTAAACTTAGAGGCGTGGTTTGAGATCGGGTCGTGGACGATAATCCCAAAAGTATTGAAAAAGATATAATTATAAGACAGAACTTTGAAAGATCAATGTAACAACCCAGACATGAAGGCAGGATGTAACCTTCACCCTGAGTCACTATCAGGATGTAACCTTCACCCTGAGTCACTATCACGATGTAACCTTCACCCTGAGTCACTATCAGGATGTAACCTTCACCCTGAGTCACTATCAGGATGTAACCTTCACCCTGAGTCACTATCACGATGTAACCTTCACCCTGAGTCACTATCAGGATGTAACCTTCACCCTTAGTCACTATCAGGATGTAACCTTCACCCTTAGTCACTATCAGGATGTAACCTTCACCCTGAGTCAGTGTACCAGGATATAACCTTCACTCTGAGTGACTGTACCAGGATATAACCTTCACTCTGAGTGACTGTACCAGGATATAACCTTCACTCTGAGTGACTGTACAAGGATATAACCTTCACTCTGAGTGACTGTATCAGGATATAACCTTCACTCTGAGTGACTGTACCAGGATATAACCTTCACTCTGAGTGACTGTACCAGGATATAACTTTCACTCTGAGTGACTGTACAGGATATAACCTTCACTCTGAGTGACTGTACAGGATATAACCTTCACTCTGAGTATGACTAAGATGACCAGGATATAACCTTCACTCTGAGTCACTGTACCAGGATATAACCTTCACTCTGAGTGACTGTATCAGGATATAACCTTCACTCTGAGTCACTGTACAAGGATATACCCTTCACTCTGAGTGACTGTATCAGGATATAACCTTCACTCTGAGTGACTGTACCAGGATATAACCTTCACTCTGAGTCACTGTACCAGGATATAACCTTCATTCTGAGTGACTGTATCAGGATATAACATTCACTCTGAGTGACTGTACCAGGATATAACCTTCACTCTGAGTGACTGTATCAGGATATAACCTTCACTCTGAGTCACTGTACCAGAATATAACCTTCACTCTGAGTGACTGTATCAGGATATAACCTTCACTCTGAGTGACTGTACCAGGATATAACCTTCACTCTGAGTGACTGTACCAGGATATAACCTTCACCCTGAGTGACTGTACCAGGATATAACCTTCACTCTGAGTGACTGTATCAGGATATAACCTTCACTCTGAGTGACTGTATCAGGATATAACCTTCACTCTGAGTGACTGTACCAGGATATAACCTTCACTCTGAGTGACTGTACCAGGATATAACCTTCACTCTGAGTGACTGTACCAGGATATAACCTTCACTCTGAGTGACTGTATCAGGATATAACCTTCACTCTGAGTGACTGTACCAGGATATAACCATCAATCTGAGTGACTGTATCAGGATATAACCTTCACTCTGAGTGACTGTATCAGGAATTAACCTTCACTCTGAGTGACTGCACCAGGATATAACCTTCACTCTGAGTGACTGTACCAGGATATAACCTTCACTCTGAGTGACTGTATCAGGATATAACCTTCACTCTGAGTCACTGTACCAGGATATAACCTTCACTCTGAGTGACTATATCAGGATATAACCTTCACTCTGAGTGACTGTACAAGGAAATAACCTTCACTCTGAGTGACTGTACCAGGATATAACCTTCACTCTGAGTGACTGTAAAAGGATATAACCTTCACTCTGAGTGACTGTATCAGGATATAACCTTCACTCTGAGTGACTGTACCAGGATATAACCTTCACTCTGAGTCACTGTACCAGGATATAACCTTCACTCTGAGTGACTGTTTCAGGATATAACCTTTACTCTGAGTCACTGTACCAGGATACACCCTTCACTCTGAGTGACTGTATCAGGATATAACCTTCACTCTGAGTGACTGTACTAGGATATAACCTTCACTCTGAGTCACTGTACCAGGATATAACCTTCATTCTGAGTGACTGTATCAGGATATAACCTTCACTCTGAGTCACTGTACCAGGATATAACCTTCACTCTGAGTGACTGTACCAGGATATAACCTTCACTCTGAGTCACTGTACCAGGATATAACCTTCACTCTGAGTGACTGTATCAGGATATAACCTTCACTCTGAGTCACTGTACCAGGATATAACCTTCACTCTGAGTGACTGTACCAGGATATAACCTTCACCCTGAGTGACTGTACCAGGATATAACCTTCACTCTGAGTGACTGTATCAGGATATAACCTTCACTCTGAGTCACTGTACCAGGATATAACCTTCACTCTGAGTGACTGTACCAGGATATAACCTTCACTCTGAGTGACTGTACCAGGATATAACCTTCACTCTGAGTGACTGTACCAGGATATAACCTTCACTCTGAGTGACTGTATCAGGATATAACCTTCACTCTGAGTGACTGTACCAGGATATAACCTTCACTCTGAGTGACTGTATCAGGATATAACCTTCACTCTGAGTGACTGTATCAGGAATTAACCTTCACTCTGAGTGACTGTACCAGGATATAACCTTCACTCTGAGTGACTGTACCAGGATATAACCTTCACTCTGAGTCACTGTACCAGGATATAACCTTCACTCTGAGTGACTGTATCATGATATAACCTTCACTCTGAGACACTGTACCAGGATATAACCTTCACTCTGAGTGACTGTATCAGGATATAACCTTCACTCTGAGTGGCTGTACCAGGATATAACCTTCACTCTGAGTGACTGTACCAGGATATAACCTTCACTCTGAGTGACTGTACCAGGATATAACCTTCACTCTGAGTAACTGTACCAGGATATAACCTTCACTCTGAGTGACTGTACCAGGATATAACCTTCACTCTGAGTGACTGTACCAGGATATAACCTTCACTCTGAGTGACTGTACCAGGATATAACCTTCACTCTGAGTGACTGTACAAGGATATAACCTTCACTCTGAGTGACTGTATCAGGATATAACCTTCACTCTGAGTGACTGTACCAGGATATAACCTTCACTCTGAGTCACTGTACCAGGATATAACCTTCACTCTGAGTGACTGTATCAGGATATAACCTTCACTCTGAGTCACTGTACAGGAATAACCTTCACTCTGAGTGACTGTACAGGATATAACCTTCACTCTGAGTGACTGTACCAGATATAACCTTCACTCTGAGTCACTGTACAGGATATAACCTTCACTCTGAGTGACTGTATCATGATATAACCTTCACTCTGAGACTGTACCAGGATATAACCTTCACTCTGAGTGACTGTACCAGGATATAACCTTCTACTGGCTGAAGGTATAACCTTACTCAGGACTGTACCGATATAACCTTCACTCTGAGTGACTGTACCAGGATATAACCTTCACTCTATGATAATACAGGATATAACCTTCACTCTGGTGACTGTACAGGATATAACCTTCACTCTGAGTGACTAGTACCAGATATACCTTCACTCTGAGTGACTGTACCAGGATATAACCTTCACTCTGATTGACTGTACCAGGATATAACCTTCACTCTGAGTGACTATCAGGATATAACCTTCACCCTGAGTGACTGTACCAGGATATAACCTTCACTCTGAGTGACTGTACCAGGATATAACCTTCACCCTGAGTGACTGACTCAGATAAACTCACTTGAGTCACTGTACCAGGATATAACTCCTATGATGATTACTCATGAG
Source organism: Cherax destructor (assembly GCA_009830355.1). Classification (NCBI taxonomy): domain Eukaryota; kingdom Metazoa; phylum Arthropoda; class Malacostraca; order Decapoda; family Parastacidae; genus Cherax; species Cherax destructor. Next base: position 224,844 of record WNWK01001534.1, on the reverse strand, counting down.
TGACTGTATCTAGGACTATACCTATCTACTCACTGAGTGACTGTATCAGGATATAACCTTCACTCTAGTGACTGTACCAGGATATAACCTTCACTCTGAGTGACTTACAGATATAACCTTCACCTGAGTGACTGTACCAGAGATAACCTTCACTCTGAGTGACTGTACCAGGATATAACCTTCACCTGAGTGACTGTATCAGGATATAACCTTCACTCTGAGTACTGTACCGGATATAACCTTCACTCTGAGTGACTGTATCAGGATATAACCTTCACTCTGAGTGACTGTACCAGGATATAACCTTCACTCTGAGTGACTGGGTCAGGATATAACCTTCACCCTGAGTGACTGTATCAGGATATAACGTTCACCCTGAGTAGGTCAGGATATAACCTTCACCCTGAGTGGGTCAGGATATAACCTTCACCCTGAATGACTGGGTCAGGATATAACCTTCACCCTGAGTGGCTGGGTCAGGATATAACCTTCACCCTGAGTGACTGTATCAGGATATAACCTTCCCCCTGAGTGGGTCAGGATATAACCTTCACCCTGAGTGGGTCAGGATATAACCTTCACCCTGAGTGACTGGGTCAGGATATAACCTTCACCCTGAGTGGGTCAGAATATAACCTTCACCCGGAGTGACTGGGTCAAGATATAACCTTCACCTTACATAGCACTATGACGGGTCAGGATATAACCTTCACCTTACATAGCACTATGACATATTATCAAGACAGAAAGCCCAGCTACTCTATGGTACAAACTTGTGTGATCGCTGCAGACTTTGCCTGATTCCTTTTACTGATTTTGGATTATGTGAAACAGATCCTTGGGAGTGCATCATGTCTATGTGAAGAAGAACTTGTAAGAGTACTGAAAAACATAGTAAAATTAATGTTTGTTGAGAGCAGACTGTGCTCAAAGAGAAAGACGTAGAGTGACCAGAATTCTCTGTATAGTGCACTGTTATACTTTATTCCACGTTCATCACACATCCATTGGCATGCTCTCTCGACCAGCCAACTGGCAATTGTTGTATTAATTGTCCAGTTCAACCCACCAGTCAAGTGAGAGCCGGCTTCCCCAGCCAAGATGACGCCACACTTGCCTGCCTGCTTGGCAATGGAGGCAGACACTCGCCTACTCTGGTCGATTCCACTCTTCTTGCTTTGAGTGTCTCTCTGCTGTCTTATCATTATACTGTCAACTTAATCTCTTAACTGTGTAAATACTGTTCATACTGGTGAAGGAATATAAGAGTAAAGAAACTTGTCTTGCCTCGTTGCTTGCGATATGGTTATCTTTGGTTACGGCCAGGTGCAACAAGCCTTGAATTGCTGCCTGTGTTCGTAATACCCTACATACCACAACATTTACCTATTGTTTAATAATCTCCTGATACATTGATCACACACACACACACACACACACACACACACACACACACACACACACACACACAAACACACACGCACACACCATGCACAAACACACACGCCTCCACACTGTAGCTTTGAAAGATCCGCCAGCGTCTCCATACTCTGATACATTCCCTATCACCATTCTCTGAAAATCCTCTTCCTTATAAATGTATAATTATGTACACTAAACATATACCCCTGTATGACCCTTGTGGGTTTAGCGCTTAGTTTCGATTATAATAAAAATAATAATCAACATACTATACCCATTCATGTCTGGATCGGATATGTATACTCAAGCAAGTCTGAATGATAGTTGTATACTCAAGCAAGTCTGAATGATAGTTGTATACTCAAGCAAGTCTGAATGATAGTTGTATACTCAAGCAAGTCTGAATGATAGTTGTATACTCAAGCAAGACTGAATGATAGTTGTATACTCAAGCAAGACTGAATGATAGTTGTATACTCAAGCAAGTCTGAATGATAGTTGTATACTCAAGCAAGTCTGAATGATAGTTGTATACTCAAGCAAGTCTGAATGATAGTTGTATACTCAAGCAAGACTGAATGATAGTTGTATACTCAAGCAAGACTGAATGATAGTTGTATACTCAAGCAAGTCTGAATGATAGTTGATACTCAAGCAAGTCTGAATGATAGTTGTATACTCAAGCAAGTCTGAATGATAGTTGTATACTCAAGCAAGACTGAATGATAGTTGTATACTCAAGCAAGTCTGAATGATAGTTGTATACTCAAGCAAGTCTGAATGATAGTTGTATACTCAAGCAAGACTGAATGATAGTTGTATACTCAAGCAAGTCTGAATGATAGTTGTATACTCAAGCAAGACTGAATGATAGTTGTATACTCAAGCAAGTCTGAATGATAGTTGTATACTCAAGCAAGTCTGAATGATAGTTGTATACTCAAGCAAGTCTGAATGATAGTTGTATACTCAAGCAAGTCTGAATGATAGTTGTATACTCAAGCAAGACTGAATGATAGTTGTATACTCAAGCAAGTCTGAATGATAGTTGTATACTCAAGCAAGTCTGAATGATAGTTGTATACTCAAGCAAGTCTGAATATAGTTGTATACTCAACAAAGTCTGAATGATAGTTGTATACTCAAGCAATCTGAATGATAGTTGTATACTCAAGCAAGTCTGAATGATAGTTGTATACTCAAGCAAGTCTGAATGATAGTTGTATACTCAAGCAAGTCTGAATGATAGTTGTATACTCAAGCAAGTCTGAAGATAGTTGTATATCAAAAGCTGAATGATATTGTATACTCAAGCAAGTCTGAATGATAGTTGTATACTCAAGCAAGTCTGAATGATAGTTGTATACTCAAGCAAGACTGAATGATAGTTGTATACTCAAGCAAGTCTGAATGATAGTTGTATACTCAAGCAAGACTGAATGAATAGTTGTATACTCAAGCAAGTCTGAATGATAGTTGTATACTCAAGCAAGACTGAATGATAGTTGTATACTCAAGCAAGCTGAATGATAGTTGTATACTCAAGCAAGTCTGAATGATAGTTGTATACTCAAGCAAGCTGAATGATAGTTGTATACTCAAGCAAGCTGAATGATAGTTGTATACTCAAGCAAGTCTGAATGATAGTTGTATACTCAAGCAAAGTCTGAATGATAGTTGTATACTCAAGCAAGTCTGAATGATAGTTGTATACTCAAGCAAGTCTGAATGATAGTTGTATACTCAAGCAAGACTGAATGATAGTTGTATACTCAAGCAAGCTGAATGATAGTTGTATACTCAAGCAAGTCTGAATGATAGTTGTATACTCAAGCAAGACTGAATGATAGTTGTATACTCAAGCAAGCTGAATGATAGTTGTATACTCAAGCAAGCTGAATGATAGTTGTATACTCAAGCAACTGAATGATAGTTGTATACTCAAGCAAGTCTGAATGATAGTTGTATACTCAAGCAAGACTGAATGATAGTTGTATACTCAAGCAAGACTGAATGATATGTATACTCAAGCAAGTCTGAATGATAGTTGTATACTCAAGCAAGCTGAATGATAGTTGTATACTCAAGCAAGTCGAATGATAGTTGTATACTCAAGCAAGCTGAATGATAGTTGTATACTCAAGCAAGATCTGAATGATAGTTGTATACTCAAGCAAGTCTGAGATGATAGTTGTATACTCAGCAAGCAATGATAGTTGTATACTAGCAAGAGTAGTAGCTAGAATGATAGTTGTATATCAGAGCAAGTGAATGTAGTAGTATAGCAGAGCAGAGTCGAGTAGTTGTAGTACTCAGCAAGTCTGAATGATAGTTGTATACCAAGCAAGCTGAAGATAGTGTATACAAGCAAGCGAAGAGTGACCAACAAGCTGAAGATAGTTGTATACTCAGCAAGTGAAGAAGTGTAATGAAGAACGAATGTAGTGATATAGCAGCGAAGTAGTTGATACCAACAAGTTGAATGTAGTGTATACAGCAATAGATAGTGTAACAACAAGTTGAATGATATGTATACTCAAGAAGTGAAGATATGTAATAGCAAGTGATGTAGGTAACAACAGTAGTAGTATATACAAGCAAGCTGTGATAGGTAACAACAAGCTGAATAGTTGTATAGCTCAAGCAAGTCTGAATGATAGTTGTATACTCAAGCAAGCTGAATGATAGTTGTATACTCAAGCAAGTCTGAATGATAGTTGTATACTCAAGCAAGCTGAATGATAGCTTGTATACTCAAGAAGTCTGAATGATAGTTGTATACTCAAGCAAGACTGAATGATAGTTGTATACTCAAGCAAGTCTGAATGATAGTTGTATACTCAAGCAAGACTGAATGATAGTTGTATACTCAAGCAAGTCTGAATGATAGTTGTATACTCAAGCAAGTCTGAATGATAGTTGTATACTCAAGCAAGACTGAATGATAGTTGTATACTCAAGCAAGTCTGAATGATAGTTGTATACTCATTCTGAGATGAATGAGTATACAACTCTCAACTAATAGCAGTAGTAGTAGTAGCAGTAGCAGTAGTAGTAGTAGCAGTAGTAGTAGTAGTAGTAGTAGTAGTAGTAGTAGTAGCAGTAACAGTAGTAGTAGTAGTAGTAGCAGTAGCAGCAACAGTAGTAGTAGTAGTAGCAGTAGCAGCAACAGTAGTAGTAGTAGTAGCATTAGTAGTAGTAGTAGCAGTAGCAGCAACAGTAGTAGAGTAGCAGTAGAGCAGCAGTAGCAGCAACAGCAGCAGCAGTAGCAGCAACAGAGTAGCAGTAGCAGTAGCAGTAGCAGTGCAGCAACCCGTAGTAGCAACAGCAACAGTAGTAGCAGTAGCAGCAACAGTAGTAGTAGTAGTAGTAGCAGTAGCAGCAACAGTAGTAGCAGTAGCAGCAACAGTAGTAGTAGTAGTAGTAGTAGTAGCAGTAGCAGCAACAGTAGTATTAGCAGCAGCAGTAACAGCAACAGTATTAGTAGTAGTAGCAGTAGCAACAGTAGTAGTAGTAGTAGCAGTAGCAGCAACAGTAGTAGTAGTAGTAGCAGTAGCAGCAACAGTAGTAGAGCAGTAGTAGTAGTAGTAGTAGCAGTAGCAGCAACAGTAGTAGTAGTAGTAGTAGTAGTAGTAGTAGTAGCAGTAGCAGCAACAGTAGTAGTAGTAGTAGTAGTAGTAGTAGTAGTAGCAGTAGCAGCAACAGTAGTAGTAGTAGCAGTAGCAACAGTAGTAGTAGTATTAGCAGTAGCAGCAACAGTAGTAGTAGTAGTAGTAGCAGTAGCAGCAACAGTAGTAGTT
>WNWK01001534.1:194622-214622 GCA_009830355.1 Cherax destructor | reverse complement strand
GTGCTAGAGGTGATGGTGGTAGTTTGTGATGGTAATAGGGGTAGTAGCAGTAGTGGAGGTGCTAGAGGTGATGGTGGTAGTTTGTGATGGTAATAGGGGTAGTAGCAGTAGTGGAGGTGCTAGTGGTGATGGTGATAGTTTGTGATGGTAATAGGGGTAGTAGCAGTAGTGGAGGTGCTAGAGGTGATGGTGGTAGTTTGTGATGGTAATAGGGTAGTAGCAGTAGTGGAGGTGCTAGTGGTGATGGTGTTAGTTTGTGATGGTAATAGGGGTAGTAGCAGTAGTGGAGGTGCTAGAGGTGATGGTGGTAGTTTGTGATGGTAATAGGGGTAGTAGCAGTAGTGGAGGTGCTAGTGGTGATGGTGGTAGTTTGTGATGGTAATAGGGGTAGTAGCAGTAGTGGAGGTGCTAGTGGTGATGGTGGTAGTTTGTGATGGTAATAGGGGTAGTAGCAGTAGTGGAGGTGCTAGAGGTGATGGTGGTAGTTTGTGATGGTAATAGGGGTAGTAGCAGTAGTGGAGGTGCTAGAGGTGATGGTGGTAGTTTGTGATGGTAATAGGGGTAGTAGCAGTAGTGGAGGTGCTAGTGGTGATGGTGGTAGTTTGTGATGGTAATAGGGGTAGTAGCGGTAGTGGAGGTGCTAGTGGTGATGGTGGTAGTTTGTGATGGTAATAGGGGTAGTAGCGGTAGTGGAGGTGATAGTGGTGATGGTGGTAAGGGTGGTTGTACAATATCTAGTGTCTGTTTGTTCACTGTTTAAATATTAATGTTTACTGTTACAAATGCTTACTAATTCCTTTGATATGTTGTAATTTAACCATCGAGAACACAAGAGAATATTGAAGGTAAGAATGTTTTAGTAGCGGATTCCAAGATTACATGTTGCTCAGAGTTTTACCTAACAAGGATAGGAAAAGGAGGCAGTGTGGGTGTGTGTGGGTGTTAGTTGCGTGTGTGTGTGTTTGTGTGTGTGTGTGTGTGTATTAGTTGCGTGTGTGTGTGTGTGTGTGTGTGTTAGTTGCGTGTGTGTGTGTGTTAGTTGCGTGTGTGTGTGTGTGTTAGTTGCGTGTGTGTGTGTTAGTTGCGTGTGTGTGTGTTAGTTGCGTGTGTGTGTGTGTGTTTATGTTAGTTGTGTGTGTGTGTTAGTTGCGTGTGTGTGTGTGTGTGTTAATTGCGTGTGTGTGTGTGTATGTGTGTGTGTGTGTGTGTGTTAATTGCGTGTGTGTGTGTATGTGTGTGTGTGTTAGTTGTGTGTGTGTGTCTGTGTGTGTGTGTGTGTGTTTGTTGCTGTGTGTGTGTGTGTGTTAGTTGCGTGTGTGTGTGTGTGTGTGTTAGTTGCGTGTGTGTGTTAGTTGCTGTGTGTGTGTTAGTTGCGTGTGTGTGTGTGTGTTAGTTGCGTGTGTGTGTGTGTGTGTGTTTGTTGCGTGTGTGTGTGTGTGTGTGTGTTAGTTGCGTGTGTGTGTGTTTAGTTGCGTGTGTGTGTGTTTTTAGTTGCGGTGTGTGTGTACTCACCTAGTTGTACTCACCTAGTTGTGGTTGCAGGGTCGATCAAAGCTCCTGGCCCGCCTCTTCACTGGCCGCTACTGTGTGTGTGTGTGTGTGTGTGTGTGTGTGTGTTAGTTGCGTGTGTGTGTGTTAGTTGCGTGTGTGTGTGTGTGTGTGTGTTAGTGTGTGTGTGTGTGTGTGTGTGTGTGTTAGTTGCGTGTACTCACCTAATTCACCTAATTGTACTCACCTAATTGTGGTTGCAGGGGTCGAGACTCAGCTCCTGGCCCCGCCTCTTCGCTGTCCGCTACTGGGTCTCTGCTCTCCCTGCTCCATGAGTGTACTCACCTATTTGTACTCACCTATTTGTGGTTGCAGGGGTCGAGTCATAGCTCCTGGCCCCGCCTCTTCACTGATTGCTACTAGGTCCTCTCTCTCCCTGCTCCATGAGCTTTATCAAACCTAGTCTTAAAACTATGTATGGTTCCTGCCTCCACTATGTCGCTTTCTAAGCTATTCCACTTCCTGACAACTCTATGACTGAAGAAATACTTCCTAACATCCCTTTGACTCATAGGAGTCTTCAACTTCCAATTATGACCCCTTGTTTCTGTGTCCCCTCTCTGGAACATCTTGTCTCTGTCCACCTTATCTATTCCTCGCAGTATTTTATATGTCGTTATCATGTCTCCCCTAACCCTCCTGTCCTCTAGTGTCGTCAGGCCGATTTCCCTTAACCTTTCTTCGTAGGACAATCCCCTTAGCTCTGGGACTAGTCTTGTTGCAAACCTTTGCACTTTCTCTAATTTCTTGACGTGCTTGACCAGGTGTGGGTTCCAAACCGGTGCTGCATACTCCAGTATGGGCCTGACGTATATGGTATACAGAGTCTTGAATGATTCCTTAGTGAGGTATTGGAACGCTATTCTTAGGTTTGCCAGCCGCCCGTATGCTGCAGCAGTTATCTGATTGATGTGTGCCTCAGGAGATGTGCTCGGTATTATACTCACCCCAAGATCTTTTTCTTTGAGTGAGGCTTGCAGTCTTTGGCCACCTAGACTATACTCTGTCTGCGGTCTTCTTTGCCCTTCCCCGATATTCATGACTTTACATTTGGCAGGGTTAAATTCAAGGAGCCAGTTACTGGACCAGGCTTGCAGCCTGTCCAGGTCTCTTTGTAGTCCTGCCTGATCCTCGACTGATTTTATTCTTCTCATTAACTTCACATCATCTGCAAACAGGGACACTTCTGAGTCTATCCCTTCCGTTATGTCATTCACATATACCAAAAACAGTACAGGTCCTAGGACTGACCCTTGTGGAACTCCACTCGTCACAGGTGCCCACTCTGACATCTCGTCACGTACCATGACTCGTTGTTGCCTCCCTGTCAGATATTCTCTGATCCATTGCAGTGTTTTTCCTGTTACGTGTGTGTGTGTGTATGTGTGTTGCGTGTGTGTGTGTGTGTTAGTTGCGTGTGTGTGTGTGTGTTAGTTGCGTGTGTGTGTGTGTGTTAGTTGTGTGTGTGTTAGTTGCGTGTGTGTGTGTGTGTGTGTGTGTGTGTGTTAGTTGCGTGTGTGTGTGTGTGTGTGTGTTAGTTGCGTGTGTGTGTGTGTGTTAGTTGTGTGTGTGTGTGTGTGTGTGTGTGTGTGTTGTGTGTGTGTGTGTGTGTGTGTGTTAGTTGCGTGTGTGTGTGTTAGTTGTGTGTGTGTGTGTGTTAGTTGCGTGTGTGTGTGTGTGTTCGTTGCGTGTGTGTGTGTTAGTTGTGTGTGTGTGTGTGTGTGTGTGTGTGTGTGTGTGTGTGTGTTTGCGTGTGTGTGTTAGTTGCGCACGCGTGTGTGTGTGTGTGTGTGTTAGTTGCGTGTGTGTGTGTGTGAGTGTTCGTTGCGTGTGTGTGTGTGTGTGTTGTTAGTTGCGCGTGTGTGTGTGTGTGTTAGTTGCGAGTGTGTATGTGTGTGTGTGTGTGTTAGTTGTGTGTGTGTGTGTGACTGGGTCTACCTGGAGGATATAATCAGCAGATTAGTAAAGTTCATGCCTGGCAATGGAGCCAACTCTATTATCTACCTCACTCCCTGGGAAAGGATTTATTAAGTGTATTAAAGAGGATTTTCTTATCATATAGAATGGAATGAAGGTTTAGGCATTGAATGGTTGCCCAGAGAAACTGGTACTAAATCTCATCAAGACTGTGATAATGAAGTAAAAGTCTCAATATCAAATAACGTAATGAAAAAAAAAATAAAAATCATTGGGAAATTATAAAAAAAAAAAAAAAACAGCACTAGAACAAAATAAACGAGTTGAGAAATTTGCTTCATGTAGAGGAAACGTAGAAGTTCTTGTAATAACTGAGTCACTCTGGTCTCTGGCCCCTGGTGGAGACTGTGAGCAACTTTATTTTCACTGTCATGGCGGCGGTGGGCAGACGCCGCATCAACACCGTCTGCATAGACATGGTTACAGGAGTAATCCAACCTGCTGTGGCGGCTACAGTAATACCTACTATTCTTCGTGATATATACAACATTGATATGGAGGAACTGTATGGAGTGGCACTAAATGGCATGAACAGGATCTTTGTGAAGTTGTTAACGGCTGCAGCATATGAGAGATTGGTAGAGCGACATCAGGACAATGTCTACACGGTCAATGCGACATTGCAGGTGCGATTAAAGGATGTGTCGCGCACCTACACATGGGTAAAGGTAAAGAATGTGCCTTTTGAGGCAGATCAAATGGATGTGGGACGTGTCTTCAGCGAGTATGGGACAGTACATCTGGCAACGGCAGGAAAGTGGAGTGTGGGACCCATGGAGGGTCTTCCTGAGGGATCTTTCACCTTAAAGATGTCGTTACGGAGGCCCATTCCATCTTACATCATTATGGCTGAGTTTCGTACGCAAGTTCGTGACTTACGAGACAAAGGAGGCGTGCAGGATATGTGGGAATTTTGATCATGTAGCAGCGGATTGTTTGCGGAGAGGTGCTCAACGAACCGCTGAACGCAAGATCCCGACAGAACCACAGGGAAAGTATGAGGGGACGGCGGGTGATGAGGGACAGCAGCAAAGGACTAGGAGCTGGAGTGAAATAGTGGAGGGTGTGGCAGAACCGTGCCACCCATCAGAGCCTACTTTGGAGAGAGAGGTGAATGAAAAGGAGGTTGAGGAAGTACCTGTGATAGAGGAAGGCATGGATGTGCCTCTGGTGGAAGTGATTCAGGGATTACTGGATGATCCATTACAGGTGTTGCATGTTGGGGATGGGGCAGATGTGGTGGAGGAGGCACGAGTTGGGATTGACTCGGGGCAGGAGAGTCCTGAGGTAGCAGCATTGGTGCGTGAGTGCGTCAATGTGGAGGTGCATCAGAGTGATAGTGGGGACATGATGGATGTGGGGAGCGGGTCGCGGAAGCGATCTGGCACAGTCGAAGATCATGATGATATCTTGACACCGGCCCAGAGGGTCACGAAGAAGCCTTTGGTGGAAGTGAAGGGGAATGACAGGGAGGGAGTTGGCAAGAGATGATGGTAAGGATGCTGCTATGGGCAGCAAAAGTGTGGGCAAGGGGGGTGGTAAAGGAAGGATAATGTCACAGTCCGTGCAGAGGTCGAAAGGTAAACCCACTCATTTATATTCCAGTGTCTAACTATTAATGTTAATGGGTTGAGGGCAGAGGTCAAGCGACGGTGGGTAGAGGGAACTTTGAGACGGTATGGTGTGCAAGTGGGGTTCCTACAGGAGCACAATTATAGATGTGGACGTGAATTATGTTTGCAGGGATATGAGGTGTATGCAGGGTCTTCAGGGAAATTAAAAGGGGGTGTGGCAGTGGTCATTAGCACGTCAAGCCCCTTTGTTCTACGAGCGTGGGAGGAGAGTGGGGGGGCAGGGTGGTAAGGGTGGAGGGGATTGGGGGTGAAGGTTTGTTTCAGTGAGGGTTTATATGCCGGCGGAGGCTTCTCGAAGAGTGAAAATTGATTTTAAACGATTACATGGTGGGGGCATTGGGAGGTTTGCCGGCGTGGCAATATTGGGAGGATTTTAATAGTGTAATTAGAAAAAGGGATGTGGAACCTAGGGAGCGGGTTGTGAGTTGGGGCGTTGAGGGATTTATTGAGTAGTGCAGGTTTTAGGGACGTAGTGGGAGGGGGTTTTTGTGGAGTATACTTTTGTTAGGAAGGATATGCGGCGCGTTTGGATAGGGTATATGTGAGGGGAGGGTGGTTGTAGGGAGGGTGCAGACTTTTGATGTGGGATTCTCGGATCATAGGGGTGTTCTGGCAGATGTGAGTTGGGAAGGGTGATTAGGTGGTATCAGAGTTATTGGAAGCTGAATGGTAGATTATTGACTGGCATGGGTAGGGCGGATGATTTTAGGAGGTGGTGGGGTCATTGTGGGAGCAAAGGGAGAGGATAATAATGATTTGGTGGAATGGTGGGAGAGCTGTGCGAAAATAGGAATTAGGGAATATTATCAGAAGCTGGGGCGAGAGGAGGTGTGCTGGAGGTATGGTCTACAAAAGTATCTTGAGGGGTTGTTGCAAGGTTGTTATGAGCGTGGAGGAGTGCAGGTGACGGATGAGATTCGAGGTTTGAAAGAAAGACTGAGGGATTTGCAAAATGAGAGGTTTGATGCGTGCAGAGTGAAGCGGGTATGGATGATGTTTTATGGGGTGACAGACCATCGCGGTATGTTGTGGGCAGGTGTAGGGCGCAGAGAGGCTATGACGATAGACTACCTGGATGTGGAGGAGGATTTGGAAGGATTCAATAGGGGTCAACGTTACGGACGACTGAGGCGATGGGAGTTTATGTAGATAAGTGGTTTGAGGCGTATTTGCGGAGCAAGGGTGGGGCAGGAGTGAAGGTGAGATTGTAGAGGAGGGTGTGGTAGGGGTTTGGGGACAAGGACAGGTTGTGTCTGGAGGGAGAAATAACAGAGGAGGAGGTGTGGGAGGCGGTGAATGGAATGAGTAGGGAAAGGCGCCTGGTATGGATGGTATGGTGAATGAATTTTATAGGGTACATTGGGATGTGTTGAAGGAATGTATGGTGGCCTTGATGAATTGTATGAAGAGTAGGTGTAGAATGGGGAGGGAGCAGGGCATGGGGGTGGTAGTATTAGTTAAGAAGAGTAATCAGGGAACATGGTGCAGAATTATAGACCTCTGGTAATGATGAATGCAGATTATAAAATCTTTGCGAAGGTTTTGGGGAACAGAGTGAAGAGAGTATTGCAGAAGGTGATAGCGGAAGGACAACGAGGATACCAGGTAGGTGTATGATTGAGGGACATGAACGCATCAAGGGATTTATAGAGGGCTGGGGAGGTATTAGCGTTGGACTGGAAGGGGGCATATGATAGTGTGGAGAGAGGATGCTGTATGCAATCATGAGGAAACAGGGGTTTGGTGAGGAGGTAGTTAGGTGGGTAGAGACGGTGTATCGGGGGCTACTGTGCGCGTGCAGGTGAATGGGAAATTGGGAAGGGTGGTACGAATGGATAGGGGTTTGCGACAGGGATGTCCATTATCCCAGATATTGTTCGCGTGCATGCAAGATCCCTTTACAGGATGATTGTGAAGAATGTGGGGTGGGTGGGATACAGGGAGGGAGGAGGAAATGATATAGTGGGGTACGTGGACGATACCACGGTGCTGGTGAGAATGGAAGAGGGATTGAAGATTATTGAGGGGCTCTAAGGGTGTTTTGTGCAGCTACGGGTATGAGAATTAATGGGGCGAAATCGCGTTTGTTGGAGGTAGGGGCATGGATTGGAGGTAGATTGGCTGAGAGATATGGGTGGATTATTGTGGATAGTCTGAAAATTTGTGGTATTATGTATATGGGTGACAGTATGGAGGCCAGGAGGGTGAACTCTGGGAGGGTGGTGCAACTAGCGCTAGATAGGTTGACGAGTTGGAGGGCGGGGATCTTTCCTTGCATCAGAGGGTGATAGCGGTGAACGTGCTGATCTACAGTAGACTGGGGCACGTGGCAGTGGTTTACCCTCTGATGCAGGAGAGATGCGAGAGGGTTGGAGGTGAGGGTTTTAAGTACATTTGGGCTTTCGGTAAACACTGGTTGAGGAAGGAGGTGGTTAGAAAGAGAGTGGAGTTAGGGGGTTGGGGCTTATTTGGGTGGAAAGGAGGTTGATGTGTTTGTTTGTGAAACGGTGTATGGTGCGGCTGGGAGGCACTGAGGGGCTACTGTGGGAGCGGTGGAGCGGGAGGTGCGCAGATGGTGGGGTGTATCGTTGGGACGTGTTGGGATATATTGCGGCATTTGGTGATTGTGAGGAGGGTGCAAAAGTGAAGGCTAGTGTTTTGGAGGTCGCGTGTGGGGAAGGATGGGATTGGAGGGGTGGCTGAATACCCTATGTATGATTGGGGATTGATCTGGAGGGGTTTGAAAGGTATGAGGATTAGGGCTGGGGATAGGGAATTAATGTATAGGTTTCTACATGGGGTGGTGGCAGATAAGGCATTGTTATGTCGGATGGGCATTGTTCAAGATGGGTGCTGTAAAAGATGTGGGTCGCAAGAAACAGTGATGCATGCTATATATTTTTGTGAGGAACTGGGGTGGTGAGAGAATGGATAGGCAGGGTGTTGAGGAAAATGGGGGGTGGGGGTATTTCAGTACTGAGGGCTATGAGTATGGATATACGAGGGTGGGTGATAGAGAACGCAGGGGTTTATGGTATTTAATGGTGGATTTCGGTGTGTGTCCTGGAGACTGAGGGAGCAGGGGGGGGGGGAAAGGATTAGAGCTATGGGGGCACAATGTATAGGAGTAAATGCAGGAATCGGGTGGTGTATGGGAGTAAATGGGAGTCTGCATTTTCTGATGAGTATAGGAACATGGTTTTGCGGATGTATTGTAGACGTAGAAGGGGCTTGACGTGGTAGGAGGGTAAGCTCATCCTGGTTAAGGTATGACAGTGAGCGTGGAGTTTTGGATGTGTATTAGGGTGTAGTTCTAGGTGGGGAGGTGTGTCTGTTGGGTCATAGTGGGAGAGGGAATTTAATTATCAAGGTAATTTTAGCGGTTGTGGGGAGATATGGGGGTTTAGGGTATGTGTGCATGGAGGGGGGTTGGGATGACTAATGACGCAGGGGGGGTGGCTTTTCAAGTGGGGGGAAGGGTTTTGATTATAGGGGTTAATCTTTTTGTAAGGGGTTTGAGTGGGTTTACCTGACGGTTTTCTTGGTCGGAGAGGTATGGGTCTGGAGTATGAGTATGGGGAGCTTCTCTGTTGGATGATGACGTAGGGAATACAAAATATTAGCCTCATGTATCTGTTTTGTATCGTTAAACGATCATAAAAAAGGGTTTCACATTGTAATTAACATTGTGCGTTGTGTACGCATACGTGAAAAGTATAGTATTTCCTATACGTGTTATTTTTATTGTGGGTACTGTTATGTTTACTTGTATAAAACCTGTGTGTTGGATAATATTACGTCATATAATTGTACCGAGTAAAAACAGTTGTAAGTTAAAGTTTACTGAATGAGGAGTGGTGACGACTATCAGTATAGTGTGTTAGGTTAGATATATTTTTAGTATGATGTATGATATTACCTTGTTCAGAACAACCGGATTTTATAAATGTTCATGTTGTAACTGAGTACATTATCAGTTACGCCTTGTTGCGTATTAACTATATGAATATATGTTGTTTGTTAATATGATGTTCTGACAGGTTTGTTAATGTAGTGGGAGGGAGGGTTACCTTATAAGAGAAGGAATAAGGTACAGGGTTTAGGGCCTGCTTTAGTTTTATGTGTTTGGTAGATATATTTGCATGTGACAAAGATGCACCCTTGTTACAAAGGGTATTGGTTTGTTTCAAGTGTATTTTGGCATTATATATAAGTTATGCTCTTTTATGTATGTCACGTATAAGGTTGTAAGTCATATAGGGTGCACGGGAATAATTGGATGTCATGTATCTAGTGTTGCGGTTTTTGGCATCTATTGGTGTGGCATTTTCATTGATGTATTACATTGTAGTAAAATTTTAAATAAAAATTAAAAATTATATGTCACAAGAATACACGATTTCAGTTGAAAAATAAGTTTATTTGAGCTTAAGTTATTCTGTATCAGCTATAATGTGGAGTAAAAATATTTGAAAACAACTGAAATGCAATTAGGTGGAGAATTAACATAGCAGCCACCATGTTTTGTAATACTTTGTGAGGTGGGATGCATAGTAAAGTTTGAAAACAGTCGTCAATATTCTTATGCAGTATTACTAGTTTCTTGTTAGTTCATTGTGTATTTCATCATTGCACGAAGTAGTATGTCTTATGAAACAGAATCGTTTCATATTTGTATACCAATTCTATGTATCATGTATGTTAAGTTTTTTAAATAAAATATAAAAAAAAAAAAAATTGTAATAACTGAGATGTAGTTTAATTCATGGAGACGAGAAGTGCCTGCTGAGTGTCACATTCAAGGGTATAAGTTGTTCCACGTTAATATAAATAACGGGAGGGAGGGGGGGGGGGTGAGGTGGTGCTATATGTACGAGAAAACTAGAATTGTTGCATAAAATAAAGGCTGAAGTAACAAAAAAATATCTCTCCTGAACTTCCAGAAATGAATGAAAATTTTATTTTATACGTGTTGTAGATACCCACAAGGTAGACAACCCTGGGACGAAATTGTACAGGATTCATGGCACGAAAATATAGTAATCTTTAGAGATTTTAATCTTATCCAAGATGACTGGAACTTTTTGATTGGAAATCTGGAGCCTAACGACTTCCTAGAGGTTGCTTAGGATTCGTTTTCTAATAAGTTTGTGAGAGAAGCAACTAGAGGTTATAATCTGCTTGACTTAGCTCTAGTAAATAAGGAGACCCACGTAAACAAGCAGAGTGTCACCGAAGAGCTTATTACAAGTTACCAGTAACTTATAAGTTTTTCTGTTATATGGAAGTACGATAATAAGTTTAATGCAGTGAAGGCCACTCATTCTTGCTCGGCTAATTACAATGAACTTCGAGAACACTTTTGCTAGTGCAAGACTGAGATAACTTGACTAATGATTAGTAAATTTATTTAGGTAGACAGACAGGAAGCAAGTAGGTGTAAGCATATCACATAAGAGGTACATGAGCTTGAGAGAGTTCCTGTCGGAAGAACAATGAGACCATGAACTATATAATGAAAAATGGAAAACATGATGAATTTATGTACGAAGAAATGGAGAGATGGCAATGACACACACACACACACACACACACACACACACACACACACACACACACACACACACACACACACACACACACACACACACACACACACACACACAAACCTAAGAACAGCATTCCGACATCTTAATAAAGAATCGTTCAGGACCCTGTACACTGTGTACGTTAGGCCCATACTGGAGTATGCAGCACCAGTTTGGAACCCACATTTATCCAAGCACGTAAAGAAACTAGAGAAAGTGCAAAGGTTTGCAACAAGACTAGTCCCGGAGCTAAGGATTATGTCCTACGAGGAGAGGTTAAGGGAAATCGACCTGACGACACTGGAGGACAGGAGAGATAGGGGGGACATGATAACGACATATAAAATACTGAGAGGAATTGACAAGGTTGACAGAGACAGAATGTTCCAAAGATGGGACACAGCAACAAGGGTACACAGTTGGAAGTTGAAGACTCAGATGAATCACAGGGATGTTAGGAAGTATTTCTTCAGTCACAGAGTAGTCGGGAAGTGGAATAGCTTGGGAAGCGATGTAGTGGAGGCAGGTTCCATACACAGCTTTAAGAAGAGGTATGATAAAACTCATGGCGCAGGGAGAGTGACCCAGTAGCGGCCAGTGAAGAGGCGGGGCCAGGAGCTATGTCTCGACCCCTGCAACCACAACTAGGTGAGTACACACACACACAGAGGAGACATGATAACGACATACAAAATACTGCAGGAATCGACATAGTAGATAGTGACAGAATGCTCCAGAGAGGGAATACAGAAACAAGGGGACACAACTGGAAGCTGAAGACTCAGATGAGTCAAAGGGATGTTAGGAAGCACTTCTTCAGCCATAGAGTAGTTAGGCAGTGGAATAGTCTAGCGAACGATATAGTGGAGGCGGGAACCATACATAGTTTTAAGACAAGGTATGATAAAGCTCATGGAGCAGGGAGAGCAGAGACCCAGTAGCGGACAGCGAAGAGGCGGGGCCAGGAGCTGAGTCTCGACCCCTGCAACCACAATTAGGTGAGTACAATTAGGTGAGTACACACACACACGCACAACTCCGGAGCTGAGGGGAATGTCCTACGAGGAGAGGTTAAGGGAACTCAACCTGACAACACTGGAAGACAGGAGGGACATGATAACAACATATAAAATACCGAGAGGAATTGACAAGGTGGATAGGGACAGAATGTTTCAGAGAAGTGACACAGTACCAAAGGGTCACAACTGGAAGTTGAAAACTCAGATGAGTCACAGGGATGTTAGGAAGTATTTTCTCAGCCACAGAGTTGTCAGGAAGTGGAACAATCTGGAGAGTGATGTAGTGTAGGCAGGATCCATACATAGCCTTAAGAAGAGGTATGATAAAGCTCGTGGAGCAGGGAGAGAGTGGACCTAGTGGCGACCAGTCAAGCGGGGCCAGGAGCTATGAATCGACCCCTTCAACCACAATTATGTGAGTACAAGAACAGGCCAAGTGTCTTATTGACAAGTGCCTTTGATAAAATGGCAACACACACACACACACACACACACACACACACACACAGTGTCAATACGTCTTAGCCTTGACTGGGTCATAAAACCCTTGCTGTGTTATGAACTTCATTGACAGTGTGTATGTTCGGGTAGAGTGTGTGGACGTGCAGGGTGTGAACGTGCAGGGTGTGTGGGCGTGCAGGGTGTGAACGTGCAGGGTGTGTGGGTGGGCAGGGTGTGTGGGCGGGCAGGGTGTGTGGGCGGGCAGGGTGTGTGGGCGGGCAGGGTGTGTGGGCGGGCAGGGTGTGTGGGCGGCAAGGTGGAAAAAAGAGTATTTTGCTTGGGTCATCCCGGGCTAATAACACAAGTGTGGTGTGTTAGGAAGCCCTGAATTGGAAGCCCTGAAGGGGAAGCCCTGAATTGGAAGCCCTGAAGGGGAAGCCCTGAATTGGAAGCCCTGAAGGGGAAGCCCTGAATTGGAAGCCCTGAAGAGGAAGCCCTGAAGGGGAAACTTAAAGAACTGGAACTTTCTTCTCACTAAAATATAATAACTGTGAACGACATCAATCTTCAGTGACTGATACAGTGAATAAAATGAATGGAAGGATTAATTAATTGGTTTAGGCTGTGTAGGCACAACTTTTGTTTTATTCTGTGTAATAACTGGAAAATTCATCTTCTGATCGGCTTTAAACTTTTAGTGTCGATGTATTTTCCTAAAAGTAAACAAACTCTTGATGTTAGGTTGTGTAAACTATCATGTGTCAATTTTATTAATCAAATTAGTCTGTGTAAAATCATTGTAGAATGTTTCTTCTGAGCAGAAATAAGTCAGTGTTTGACTGTACTGAGTTATATATGTCTTGCATAATAAGCCAAATTGTCAGTTAATCCCAACTTCCTTGAAAATTGACCTTTTCCAAAATTATCATAGGTCATTTTATATTTATTTAATATTACTTAAAAGCAATGATATATATATATATATTGGTTTATATTAGGTTCAGATCGATTGCCCCAGATTTATGGCATAATTTTTTTTACGCTACTTATTCGGCAGAAAACGTCTTTGTTTTTAAGGCCTAACTCGCCGGCTTGGCTTATTCGGCACTATATACCTTATTTCGCTGCTTATAAGACTTGTTTTAGTTTCAAAAGCTCGGCATCGGACGTAACTGGGAGAGCTACAGCCCACCCCACACCCCAAACTTATAGCTCCCGTCACTGACCTTCATTTTATAGGACGCAGACTGGTTTTGGGAGACATTTTATGGAAAAAATGCGTCTAATAAGCCGCGAAATACAGTATATATTCGGTACCATATATATTTATATTATATATTACGGTTACCATTTTGCTGGTCTCTTAGCGAATCTAATTTTTAATTTGTGTGGAGTTTGTATTTATTGCATCATCTCTTTATATGTTGTTGTATGATGAAAGCTATACTGATAGTGTCCTGTCTTCAATATTTATTAATTCCTTTAATTTGTAAAATTTACGATTGGATTTTTATCCAGTCCCCTCAGGTAGAGGGGGCTGGGCTTATGAGATACAGGAATACTTTCTGGGATCGCACAGCGACGGAAATACATCTAGATTCCTTTAGGGTCCTTGAGTCCTCTTCTCTAGGATCGCACCTACAGCAGTCAACTGATTCTGGCCAGGTACCTTACCAGGGTATCAGACCCAGTTCCTTTTGCTTGCTAACCGAACGTTCTACCACTGAGTGGGCACGGTGTGTGGACAGGGCATTACAAACAAATATGTTTTGAAGACTAAATAGAGCCAAAAGTTGCTCAAAAATCCTCCACGAGTATATAGAGGCGTGTGAATCCCTTAAACTCAAAGACGAAATACTGTTCGAACACATTAGTACAAGCTGCAAAATAAAACAAAAAATATTGACCCTTCTGGGCGCAGCTGAAGCTCAAGCGGACACTGAGACACCTAATATTGCTTATAAATCATGCAGAAAGTTTGATTAAAATAAACACTAAGTTATCTGTGTACACCATTCTGGGCCTGGGGGAGGCGTTTCATGCAATGTTTAGAGTCGTGCATGTACAAGGAACCTGCAACAAGAGGCACTGTGCAATCCCGTATCTGTTGCAGAATACACAGTGACATTAGAACAACTAGTACCTGCAATGTTTGCTAACAAGAGCTTTCGTTCTGCCTGACTGGGAGAGGACCTGACTGGGAGAGGACCTAACTGGGAGAAGACCTGACTGGGAGAGGACCTAACTGGGAGAGGACTTAACTGGGAGAGAACCTGACTGGGAAAGGACCTAATCTTTGGTCTATATATTGAATCAAGACTTAGCTGTCGTCCTGCATACTTACCCAATATTCAGCATGATTTGTTTTCTTCTATTACTTTACTTTCGAGCCTTTTTGCCTATTATTCTCTCTACCAACAGCGGTGGTTCATCAATCACTGTTCTCTCTACCAACATTGCTGGTTCATCAATCACTGTTCTCTCTACCAACAGTGTTGGTTCATCAATAACCATTCTCTCTACCAACAGCGCTTGTTCATAAATAACTATTTCTAGTTTTATGCAATAAAAACGTCCACCTGTACTTAGTAGTGACCTTAACAAACCTAACATCGCCGCAGGCATAGTATTTCCCATCTGCAGAACTCAAGTCAGGCTAACCAGTTTTCCTGAATCCCTTCATAAATGTTACATTGTTTACACTCCAACAACACGTAAGGTCACTAAAACCACCTGTCCTGTTCCAATCTAACGTGTTCACATAAGCCCGCTGGATGTCCAATCTCCTATCACCCAAAACCTCCTTTACATCCTCCATTCCTTCCTGGGACGACTCCTACCTCTTCTTTCCACTCCCAATTCATATACCCTTCTAATCATTCTACTTTGCTCTATCCTATCTAAATGCCCAAAACACCGCAACAACCCTTCCTCAATCTTTGAATTAAACTTTCTGGTACCCCCCACACCTTCATCTAATCTCCACGCTCAGAAATAACTGCATAATATTCACACCATGTGATACCCTGTGGAAATTGTAACAAGTTTTACGTTGGTGAAACTTCTAGGAATTTGAAGACAAGGATCAGCGAACATAGAAGTGCCTGCCAGAGAGATGACAAGAACACCTGTACTATTCTCCGCAGCACAGAGAACCATCAGATGAACTTCCCCAGAGCCAAACTAGTTATGAGGGAAGCCGGCAGATGGAACCGACTTTGCTTAGAATCTGCTCTGATTGCCACCCCTAACGCCATCATACAGAAATCAGGGTCATTCCTAGTTTCTGAAGCACTGGACAAACTTATTCTCACCGGATATAAGACTGCTATTACAAACAGCATGGAGAAGTATTGCAGTCGGCCTAATGACTCGCCTAATTTTAAACTGAAATTTCCACTTGGCTGAACACTTTAATTGAGATGACATCACTTGCCAATCTTTACACTTGCGTCGTACTTTACACTTGCGTCGTACTTTACACTTGCGTCGTACTTTACACTTGCGTCGTCCATTCTCTCTACCCTACTCTGAGAATTGACAAAGTTCTTGATGGAGTGTCTCATTAAAACTCAAATGTAGTATAATGCGATTCTTTATTGACGACTTGAATAACGTCTGTGTTACACACCGAGACTCCCACAACCACTTAATTACAAGGGT
Organism: Cherax destructor; assembly: GCA_009830355.1. Taxonomy (NCBI): domain Eukaryota; kingdom Metazoa; phylum Arthropoda; class Malacostraca; order Decapoda; family Parastacidae; genus Cherax; species Cherax destructor. The sequence continues at coordinate 198,752 of WNWK01001534.1, read as the reverse complement.
CCACGACTCATTACCAAGGAAGACGACACCCAGAGACGTAAGATCTCAGAGTCATCACTTATCATCACATTCAATAATTTCAACCAGAACAATGGCTTCTACAACACAGTTTAGCTGACATATGAGAAGAACAACAGAACGTTTATAGACATCAAGAGTGAGGAAATGTTGAACATGGAAGATTATGCGGAAAACCTTCGTCCAGAAATGGGCTGACTCGAACATAAACTATAATGACCATGATCCATGCAGGAGATAGGGAATGGGGGCAGACAGGTGAAGGGTTGTGTGTATGGTGTTGTGTGTGGTGTGGTGGATGGTGTGTGGTGTTGTGTGTGGTGCGTGGTGTTGTGTGGTGTGGTGGATGGTGTGTGGTGTGGTGGATGGTGTGTGGTGTTGTGGGTGGTATTGTAGGTGGTGTTATGGGTGGTGTTGTAGATGGTATGGAGTGTTGTGGGTGGTCCTCAGACAAATAGAGAAATTAAAACATAACAAATCCCCAGGCCCTGATGAACTGTTTGCAATAGTTTTAAAGGAATGTAAAGAGGAACTTAGCAAACCTTTGGCAAATCTTTTCAATATATCACTACAAACTGGCATAGTGCCAGACAAGTGGAAAAGAGCAAATGTAATACCTATTTACAAGGCAGGTGACAGGTCCTTAGCTTCGAACTATAGACCAATAAGCCTTACCTCCATAGTTGGTAAATTTATGGAATCAGTAATTGCCGAGGCAATATGTAGCCATCTTGAAAGGCATAAATTGATTAATGAATCTCAACACGGTTTTACTAAGGGGCGTTCCTGTCTTACGAATTTACTAACTTTTTTCACTAAGGTGTTTGAGGAGGTAGATCATGGCAATGAATATAATATTGTGTATATGGACTTCAGTAAGGCTTTCGATAGAGTTCCACATCAAAGGCTATTGAGGAAACTTAAGGCACACGGAATAGGAGGAGAAATTTTTTCCTGGGTAGAGGCATGGTTGACAAATAGGCGGCAGAGAGTTTGTATAAATGGGGAGAAATCAGAATGGGGGCACGTCTCAAGCGGTGTTCCACAGGGGTCAGTTTTGGGCCCCCTGTTGTTTACAATTTACATAAACGACATAGATGAGGGAATAAATAGCAACATAAGCAAATTTGCTGATGACACCAAAATAGGCCGTCCAATTCATTTTAATGAGGACATTAGAGCACTCCAGGATGATTTGAATAGACTGATGCAGTGGTCGGAGAAGTGGCAGATGCAGTTTAATGTAGACAAATGGAAAGTTCTAAATGTTGGGCAGGACATTAACCATGCCACATATAAACTGAATAATGTAGATCTTAATACTTGTGATTTCAGAAGGATTTAGGAGTTCTGGTTAGCAGTAATCTGAAACCAAGACAACAGTGTATAAGTGTTCGCAATAAAGCTAACAGAATCCTTGGCTTCAAGAAGTATAAATAATAGAAGTCCTCAGGTTGTTCTTCAACTCTATATATCTTTGGTTAGGCCTCATTTAGATTATGCTGCACAGTTCTGGTCATCGTATTACAGAAGGTATATAAATGCACTGGAAAACGTACAGAGGAGGATGACAAAGTTGATCCCATGTATCAGAAATCTTCCCTATGAGGATAGACTGAGGGCCTTGAATCTACACTCTCTAGAAAGGCGTAGAATTTGTGGGGATATGATTGAGGTGTATAAATGGAAAACATGAATAAATAAAGGGGATGTAAATAGCGTGCTGAAAATATCCAGCCAAGACAGGACTCGCAGCAATGGTTTCAAGTTAGAAAAGTTCAGATTCAGGAAGGATATAGGAAAGCACTGGTTTGGTAATAGAGTTGTGGATGAGTGGAACAAACTCCCGAGTACCGTCATAGGGGCTGGGACGTTGTGTAGTTTTAAAAATAGGTTAGATAAATACATGAGTGGGTGTGGGTGGGTGTGAATTGGACCTGACTAGCTTGTGCTACTAGGTCAGATGCTGTACTAATTCCTTAAGTGGAAGTGACCTGACTACCTGGAGTTTACCTGGAGAAAATTAACTCCAGGTGGTCAGGTCTAAGCCGGGGAGTGATGGACCTGCCTCGCATGGGTCAGTAGGCCTGCTGCAGAGAGATGGCTCATTGCAGTAAAGGGTTCTTGAACAGAGGAATTAAAGCTGCCTTTCCTTTTCATGGATAATGCCTGATTGCCTCTTACTGCCTAGGCGCTGTATAACCCCTACGGATTTAGTGCTTGCCCATGATCCTGCTAGCTTGGGCAGCCACGATCTCACCCACCTAGACACAGGAAGTCCCGACTCTGGCCCACAGGTGTCAGCTTCCGGACAGGTGCTCAAGGTTGAAGCACCTATGTTTCTTGCGCTGCACCTGTGTAAACTTCATTGTAACATCTGATGCTTCGTTGAGTCATTGTAGCGCCTACTGATGGTCTGTTGAGTCATTGTATCACCTACTGATGGTCTGTTGAGTCATTGTATCACCTACTGATGGTCTGTTGAGTCATTGAATCGCTTACTGATGGTCTGTTGAGTCATTGTATCACCTACTGATGGTCTGTTGAGTCATTGAATCGCCTACAGATGGTCTGTTGAGTCATTGTAGCGCCTACTGATGGTCTGTTGAGTCATTGTATCACCTACTGATGGTCTGTTGAGTCATCGAATCGCCTACAGATGGTCTGTTGAGTCATTGTAGCGCCTACTGATGGTCTGTTGAGTCATTGAATCGCCTACAGATGGTCTGTTGAGTCATTGTAGCGCCTACAGATGGTCTGTTGAGTCATTGAATCGCCTACTGATGGTCTGTTGAGTCATTGTATCGCCTACTGATGGTCTGTTGAGTCATTGTATCACCTACTGATGGTCTGTTGAGTCATTGAATCGCCTACAGATGGTCTGTTGAGTCATTGTAGCGCCTACTGATGGTCTGTTGAGTCATTGAATCGCCTACAGATGGTCTGTTGAGTCATTGTAGCGCCTACAGATGGTCTGTTGAGTCATTGAATCGCCTACTGATGGTCTGTTGAGTCATTGTATCGCCTACTGATGGTCTGTTGAGTCATTGTATCGCCTACTGATGGTCTGTTGAGTCATTGTATCACCTACTGATGGTCTGTTGAGTCATTGAATCGCCTACAGATGGTCTGTTGAGTCATTGTATCACCTACTGATGATCTTTTGAGTCATTGTATCACCTACTGATGGTCTGTTGAGTCATTGTATCACCTACTGATGGTCTGTTGAGTCATTGAATCGCCTACTGATGGTCTGTTGAGTCATTGTATCACCTACTGATGATCTTTTGAGTCATTGTATCACCTACTGATGGTCTGTTGAGTCATTGTATCACCTACTGATGGTCTGTTGAGTAATTGTATCACCTACTGATGGTCTGTTGAGTCATTGAATCGCTTACTGATGGTCTGTTGAGTCATTGTAGCGCCTACTGATGGTCTGTTGAGTCATTGTATCACCTACTGATGATCTTTTGAGTCATTGTATCACCTACTGATGGTCTGTTGAGTCATTGTATCACCTACTGATGATCTTTTGAGTCATTGTATCGCCTACTGATGGTCTGTTGAGTCATTGTATCACCTACTGATGGTCTGTTGAGTCATTGTATCACCTACTGATGGTATGTTGAGTCATTGTATCACCTACTGATGGTCTGTTGAGTCATTGTATCACCTACTGATGGTCTGTTGAGTCCTTGTATCACCTACTGATGGTCTGTTGAGTCCTTGTAGCGCCTACTGATGGTCTGTTGAGTCATTGTATCACCTACTGATGGTCTGTTGAGTCATTGTAGCGCCTACAGATGGTCTGTTGAGACATTGTAGCGCCTACTGATGGTCTGTTGAGTCATTGTATCACCTACTGATGGTCTGTTGAGTCATTGTATCACCTACTGATGGTCTGTTGAGTCATTGTATCACCTACTGATGGTCTGTTGAGTCATTGTATCCCCTACTGATGGTCTGTTGAGTCATTGTATCACCTACTGATGGTCTGTTGAGTCATTGTATCACCTACTGATGGTCTGTTGAGTCATTGTATCACCTACTGATGGTCTGTTGAGTCATTGTAGCGCCTACAGATGGTCTGTTGAGTCATTGTAGCGCCT
>WNWK01001534.1:112122-189622 GCA_009830355.1 Cherax destructor | reverse complement strand
TTCTTCATCCACGGAGGGATGTCTTGCCTTGATTCTCGTGCAAGGTTCTTCATTCACGGAGGGATGTCTTGCCTTGATTCTCGTGCAAGGTTCTTCATTCAAGGAATTACAGCTCTTCTTCCATTCCTGTAATCAAAGGTAATTGCCTTCCATTCCCCCCATCCTTTCCCCACAAGCATTTCACTTGGAAACACTGACGGTGCTGGTGTTGCTTAGTGAGCTCCGCTGTCAGGAGTCACTGACGGTGCTGGTGTTGCTTAGTGAGCTCCGCTGTCAGGAGTCACTGACGGTGCTGGTGTTGCGAAGTGAGCTCCGCTGTCAGGAGTCACTGACGGTGCTGGTGTTGGGGAGTGAGCTCCGCTGTCAGGAGTCACTGACGGTGCTGGTGTTGGTGAGTGAGCTCCGCTGTCAGGAGTCACTGACGGTGCTGGTGTTGGTGAGTGAGCTCCGCTGTCAGGAGTCACTGACGGTGCTGGTGTTGCTTAGTGAGCTCCGCTGTCAGGAGTCACTGACGGTGCTGGTGTTGGGAGTGAGCTCCGCTGTCAGGAGTCACTGACGGTGCTGGTGTTGGTGAGTGAGCTCCGCTGTCAGGAGTCACTGACGGTGCTGGTGTTGCGAAGTGAGCTCCGCTGTCAGGAGTCACTGACGGTGCTGGTGTTGGGGAGTGAGCTCCGCTGTCAGGAGTCACTGACGGTGCTGGTGTTGGTGAGTGAGCTCCGCTGTCAGGAGTCACTGACGGTGCTGGTGTTGCGAAGTGAGCTCCGCTGTCAGGAGTCACTGACGGTGCTGGTGTTGGTGAGTGAGCTCCGCTGTCAGGAGTCACTGACGGTGCTGGTGTTGGGGAGTGAGCTCCGCTGTCAGGAGTCACTGACGGTGCTGGTGTTGCTGAGTGAGCTCCGCTGTCAGGAGTCACTGACGGTGCTGGTGTTGCGAAGTGAGCTCCGCTGTCAGGAGTCACTGACGGTGCTGGTGTTGGGGAGTGAGCTCCGCTGTCAGGAGTCACTGACGGTGCTGGTGTTGCTGAGTGAACTCCGCTGTCAGGAGTCACTGACGGTGCTGGTGTTGCGAAGTGAGCTCCGCTGTCAGGAGTCACTGACGGTGCTGGTGTTGCGAAGTGAGCTCCGCTGTCAGGAGTCACTGACGGTGCTGGTGTTGGGGAGTGAGCTCCGCTGTCAGGAGTCACTGACGGTGCTGGTGTTGCTGAGTGAGCTCCGCTGTCAGGAGTCACTGACGGTGCTGGTGTTGCTGAGTGAGCTCCGCTGTCAGGAGTCACTGACGGTGCTGGTGTTGCGAAGTGAGCTCCGCTGTCAGGAGTCACTGACGGTGCTGGTGTTGCTGAGTGAGCTCCGCTGTCAGGAGTCCCTGAAGATGAAACTGTTATGATTGTCAAGATGAATTTTCTCTGTTTCTCTAACTATTTTATAACTCTGCATGATCCAAAACCGGTTTGAGGTATTTTTGCAAATAGAATAATGATAATAATGGAAATATTTTATAAGTTAGGAGCATATCTGGTTCTTGTGTTTACTCTCTGAACGTATGACAAGTCTCGTGGTCCTGGGAGCAACCTTGGTCCTGGGAGCAACTTTGGTCCTGGGAGCAACCTTGGTCCTGGGAGCAACCTTGGTCCTGGGAGCAACATTGGTCCTTGGATCAACCTTGTCCTGGGAGCAACCTTGGTCCTGGGAGCAACCTTGGTCCTGGGATCAACCTTGATCCTGGGATCAACCTTGTCCTGGGAGCAACCTTGGTCCTGGGAGCAACCTTGGTCCTGGGAGCAACCTTGGTCCTGGGAGCAACCTTGGTCCTGGGAGCAATCTTGGTCCTGGGAGCAACCTTGGTCCTGGGAGCAACCTTGGTCCTGGGAGCAACCTTGGTCCTGGGAGCAATCTTGGTCCTGGGAGCAACATTGGTCCTGGGATCAACCTTGTCCTGGGAGCAACCTTGGTCCTGGGAGCAACCTTGGTCCTGGGATCAACCTTGGTCCTGGGATCAACCTTGTCCTGGGAGCAACCTTGGTCCTGGGAGCAACCTTGGTCCTGGGAGCAACCTTGGTCCTGGGAGCAACCTTGGTCCTGGGAGCAACCTTGGTCTTGGGAGCAACCTTGGTCCTGGGAGCAACCTTTGTCCTGGGAGCAACATTGGTCCTGGGAGCAACATTGGTCCTGGGATCAACCTTGTCCTGGGAGCAACTTTGGTCCTGTTAGCAACCTTGGTCCTGGAAGCAACCTTGGTCCTGGGAGCAACCTTGGTCCTGGGAGCAACCTTGGTCCTGGGAGCAACCTTGTTCCTGGGAGCAACCTTGGTCCTGGGAGCAACCTTGGTCCTGGGAGCAACCTTGGTCCTGGGAGCAACCTTGGTCCTGGGAGCAACCTTGGTCCTGGGAGCAACCTTGGTCCTGGGAGCAACCTTGGTCCTGGGAGCAACATTGGTCTTGGGATCAACCTTGTCCTGGGAGCAACCTTGGTCCTGGGATCACTTGGTCCTGGAAGCAACCTTGGTCCTGGGAGCAACCTTGGTCCTGGGAGCAACCTTGGTCCTGAGAGCAACCTTGGTCCTGGGAGCACCTTGGTCCTGGGAGCAATCTTGGTCCTGGGAGCAACCTTGGTCCTGAGAGCAACCTTGGTCCTGTGATCAACCTTGGTCCTGGGAGCACCTTGGTCCTGGGAGCAACCTTGGTCCTGGGAGCAACCTTAGTCCTGGGAGCAACCTTGGTCCTGGGATCAACTTGGTCCTGTGAGCAACCTTGGTCCTGGGAGCAACCTTGGTCCTGGGAGCAACCTTGGTAATGGGAGCAACCTTGGTTCTGGGAGCAACCTTGGTCCTGGGGCCTGAGCCTTGGTCCTGGGAGCAACCTTGGTCCTGGGAGCAACCTTGGTCCTGGGAGCAACCTTGTCCTTGGTCCTGGGAGCAAGCTTGGTCCTGGGAGCATCTTGGTCCTGGGAGCAAGCCTTGGTCCTCTGGGACATCCTTGGTCCTGGGAGCAACCTTGGTCCTGGGAGCATCCTTGGTCCTGGGAGCAACCTTGGTCCTGGGAGCAACCTTGGTAATGGGAGCAACTTTGGTCCTGGGAGCAACCTTGGTCCTGGGATCAACCTTGTCCTGGGAGCAACTTTGGTCCTGTTAGCAACCTTGGTCCTGGAAGCAACCTTGGTCCTGGGAGCAACCTTGGTCCTGGGAGCAACCTTGGTCCTGGGAGCAACCTTGTTCCTGGGAGCAACCTTGGTCCTGGGAGCAACCTTGGTCCTGGGAGCAACCTTGGTCCTGGGAGCAACCTTGGTCCTGGGAGCAACCTTGGTCCTGGGAGCAACCTTGGTCCTGGGAGCAACCTTGGTCCTGGGAGCAACATTGGTCTTGGGATCAACCTTGTCCTGGGAGCAACCTTGGTCCTGGGATCAACTTGGTCCTGGAAGCAACCTTGGTCCTGGGAGCAACCTTGGTCCTGGGAGCAACCTTGGTCCTGAGAGCAACCTTGGTCCTGGGAGCAACCTTGGTCCTGGGAGCAATCTTGGTCCTGGGAGCAACCTTGGTCCTGAGAGCAACCTTGGTCCTGTGATCAACCTTGGTCCTGGGAGCAACCTTGGTCCTGGGAGCAACCTTGGTCCTGGGAGCAACCTTAGTCCTGGGAGCAACCTTGGTCCTGGGATCAACTTGGTCCTGTGAGCAACCTTGGTCCTGGGAGCAACCTTGGTCCTGGGAGCAACCTTTGTCCTGGGAGCAACCTTGGTTCTGGGAGCAACCTTGGTCCTGGGAGCATCCTTGGTCCTGGGAGCAACCTTGGTCCTGGGAGCAACCTTGGTCCTGGGAGCAACCTTGGTCCTGGGAGCAACCTTGGTCCTGGGAGCATCCTTGGTCCTGGGAGCAAGCTTGGTCCTGGGAACAATCTTGGTCCTTGGAGCAACCTTGGTCCTGGGAGCATCCTTGGTCCTGGGAGCATCCTTGGTCCTGGGAGCAACCTTGGTCCTGGGAGCAACCTTGGTCCTGGGAGCAACCTTGGTCCTGGGAGCAACCTTGGTAATGGGAGCAACTTTGGTCCTGGGAGCAACCTTGGTCCTGGGAGCAACCTTGGTCCTGGGAGCAACCTTGGTCCTGGGAGCAACCTTGGTCCTGGGAGCAACCTTGGTCCTGGGAGTAACCTTGGTCCTGGGATCAACTTGGTCCTGGGAGCAACCTTGGTCCTGGGAGCAACCTTGGTCCTGGGAGCAACCTTGGTCCTGGGAGCAACTTTGGTCCTGGGAGCAACCTTGGTCCTGGGAGCAACCTTGGTCCTGGGAGCAACCTTGGTCCTGGGAGCAACCTCTGTCCTGGGAGCAACCTTGGTCCTGGGAGTAACCTTGGTCCTGGGATCAACTTGGTTCTGGGAGCAACCTTGGTCCTGGGAGCAACCTTGGTCCTGGGAGCAACCTTGGTCCTGGGAGCAACCTTGGTCCTGGGAGCAACCTTGGTCCTGGGAGCAACCTTGGTCCTGGGAGCAACCTTGTAACAAACCTTTAACTTTCCTAAGTTATTATGCTGGATGAAATGCTGGAATGTGTGGTGTACTACTCACAGGGTTGCTGTACTCACCTAGTTGTATTTCCGGGTGTCGAGACTTAGCTCCTGGCTCACCCTCCTAGACCACTTTGATCAGCATCACTTATTTCTGGCCTATTGGGCTTTATTATATCTGCTCTTGAAGCGGTGTATCAAATTTTTCTCCATTACTGCTTTATCCAAGTCATTCCACTTTTCGGCCACCCTGAGACTAAAGAAGTACTTCCCTATGGATCATCTGGATCTTCAGCTTCTACCTGTGCCTCTTTGATCCTGTTCTCTTAATTCAAACATTCTGTTCCCAACTGCCCTATCAAAACCTCTTAATATTTTGTATGTTGTAGACATGTCTCCCATTGTATTTCTTTTTGATAAAGTCCTTAGGTTCAGTTCCTTCAACTTCTAATACGTCATTCCTCTCAGTTCTGGTACTAGTCTCCTTCCAAACGTTTGACCTTTTTACTAGCTTCTGCATGTACTGGATCAGGTGTGAGGTCAGTGCTGGGACCGCTGACTGACTGGCCTGTGTTGTATATACACTTCTGAAGGATACTTTGTTCAAGTTCTTGAATGCTGTTCTTAGACCTGCTAATCTTGCATTGGCCACTGACGTTATATGGCTTATGTGTAGTTTTGGTGATATGCGGTGTGATAAATTTACTCCAGGTCTTTTTCATTCTGATATTTACATTCCATGCTGTGTGTGTGTGTACTCACCGATTTGTGGTTGCAGGAGTCTATATACAGCTCCTGTATGTATGTGTACGTCCGCTGGATCATCATGGCTGCTCTGTCTCACATGAAGAGGTAAATATAGCGAAGGAATTAATTAACATCTGGAGAGAACAAGGTGAGTGTCGACTTTGTTTAATCTTGTGTTCTTCCGGTCTGCTTACGTTCGAGACTTGAATGGATTCATCTATACTTTTATAGGATAGGTTGGATTTGTTTGGGGTAGGTTGGACTTCCTTGTGACTCAGCCGATATACTTTTATTTCGTCTCTCTCTATTGTATTATTTTGTGCAAAACTTTATATATTATTGTCATCTTGCTGTAGTGCAGCATCCCAAATGTAGTAGTAGTAGTAGTAGTAGTAGAAGTAGTAGTAGTAGTAGTAGTAGTAGCAGTAGTAGTAGTACCAGTAGTAGTAGTAACAGTAGTAGTAGTAACAGTAGTAGTAGTGGTAGTAATAGTAGTAGTAGTAGCAATAGGGTTGTGGTTTCAACACACACCTCCGTCTGCATATACTCTACTTTTATTTGATTCCCAACTTTCCTTTTCTTCGTCTCTGTCTGTCTCTCTCTCTGTCTATGTTTATCCTTTCCCCTTTACCCCTGCTTCTCTTCTTCCCCCCCCATTCCCCTCCCTGCTTCTCCCCACCCTGCCCTTCCTCTACTATCCATCCTCTCTCCCCTCCCTGCCTCCCCTGCTTCTCCCCTGCTCACTCTGCCCCTCTTCTTGCCCCTGCTCCCATCTCTGCTCCTGCCTCATCTCTCCCTGCCCTCTCTGCCCCTGCCTCATCTCTGCCCCTGCCTCATCCCTGCCCCTGCCTCATCTCTGCCCCTGCCTCACTCTGCCCCTGCCTCATCTCTGCCCCTGCCTCATCTCGCCCCTGCCTCATCTCTGCCCCTGCCTCATCCTGCCCCTGCCTCATCTCTGCCCCTGCCCCCTCATCTCTGCCCCTGCCTCATCTCTGCCCCTGCCTCATCTCTGCCCCTGCCTCATCTCTGCCCCTGCCTCATCTCTGCCCCTGCCTCATCTCTGCCCCTGCCTCATCTCTGCCCCTGCCTCATCTCTGCCCCTGCCTCATCTCTGCCCCTGCCTCATCTCTGCCCCTGCCCCTGCCTCATCTCTGCCCCTGCCCTCCATCTCTGCCCCTGCCTCATCCTCTGCCCCTGCCTCATCCTGCCCCTGCCTCATCTCTGCCCCTGCCTCATCTCCTGCCCCTGCCTCATCTCTGCCCCTGCCTCATCTCTGCCCCTGCCCTCCCATCTCTGCCCCTGCCTCGCTCATCCCTGCCCCTGCCTCATCCTCTGCCCTGGCCTCTATTCTCCCTGATCACTTCCTGCCTCATCTCTGCCCCTGCCTCAGTCGCAAATGTTCTGCCTTTCATCTCTCCTCTGCTCTCATCTCTCTCCTCTGCCCATCTCTGCCTCTCTCTCTCTCTCTCTCTCTCTCTCTCTCTCTCTCTCGCTCACTCTCTTCTCTCTCCTCTCTCTTCCTCTCTCTTCTCCTCTCTTCCTCTATCTCTCTCTCTCTCTCTCTCTCTTCTCTCTCTCTCTCTCTCTCTCTCGCTCTCTCTCTTTCTTTCTTTCTTTCTATCTCTTAATACAAACTATCACGCACCTTGAAAATTTACTTTTAAACCTGATACACTTTTATGTCAACACTTTAAACCTAAATTAAAGACAGACATACCCAAAAACTGCTCGGGATATATACTCACATACTGAGAGTATTTACTTTAATTCATATTTTAAAGGCTAAAGTATTCTTATCATGTGGTGGCAAGGTGCGTCCATCCTTAATGACTGTAGTCTAGTCGATAGGCTTTAAACTCCAATAACCAATTAACCAAGCTGCAGGTACAACATAATGCTTGGATACACTCTAGGAATGCTGCAGGAAGTGATTGCTGGAGCTCAACCACCGTAGGTGTAAATTAATGAAGAGAGTAACATCACTGACAAATATAAGAACTGTCTTCATTAACCTGTGTGGGAAATCCTTGACGATGTTATGCGCTACTTATGTCAGACGAATACTTGAGTATTCACCACTGCAGTAGAGCCAATACTTAGTGAAATACATAAAAAATATCGAGAAAGTAAAAATAATATACAATATAACTAGTCCAAGAGCTAAGAGGCTCAAGCTATGAATAAAAGCTAAAAAACTGAACCATAATTACTGGAAAATTAAAATACACACACAACCCGCACATATAAAAAGAGAGGAGCTTACGACGACGTTTCGGCCCGACTTGGACCATTTACAAAGTCACACTGACACACAGAACACAAGGAAGGAGTATATATAGGCAGGCAGACAGGGGAAGGGTACAAGAGAGTGGGGTAATAATGGAGGTAGTAGTGGAAGTTCGGGGAAGATGTGACCACGACGTACCACATAATTTGGGATGTAAATAGAAGGTGATAGAATAGAATGCTTGACCGGAACGACTTGAACAACGATTCCAATGAGTTAGCATCCATGTGAACCACGAGGATGTTGTGAGACACTTGTAGTGTGTCAGGGTACTATATAAATGTTGTCGGCTAGAGGAAGAGGTGGTAAAGATACATTCCTTGACGGGAGTCGAAAGTAAACATAATAGGGGGCCAAGAACATTAAGAATTAACAAGTCCGAAGGTTAACAAGCAGGGCCAGGAGATGTAACTTAACCCATGTAGTAACAATGTGATGAGTAATCACACACTTATATACATATACAAGTGTCTTCGCAAGGATAAAAGCCAATATTGACAGAGAGACTTGTGCCTTTACGTCTTAGAAGCTGCTGCTGGATGTTGCATCTCTCTCTCTCTCTCTCTCTCTCTCTCTCTCTCTCTCTCTCTCTCTCTCTCTCTCCTCTCTCTCTCTCTCTCTCTCTCTCTCTCAAGACGTGTGCTTATTAACTATCGTTTCAGTGACTTAATATAAGTCTTAAACAAACAGATAGAGACTATTATTTTCTGAATCATAATTATTTAACTGAAAATCAAGATTGAGTTTGGAACAAAAGTCATGCCTGACTAACTTATACTGACTAACTCAGTTATATATACCATAAACCGAGACGAAAAAGTCCAGACAGATGTAGTGTATCTAAGATTTTCGAAAGGCACTTCGACAAGGAACCCATTGAAGATTGTTGGACAAAATAAAGGCGCTTGGTATTACGATACCAACTTTATGTCTTGATTACTGACTGGCTCCTGAAGGAGACACATTGAGTGTTACTGATCCTAGAGGTGCCCGAGCGGCCATACACAGAGGCAGTCAGTCGTTAGTAATGGCCTGACAAAATGTCGCATGAGTTGCACATGTTTCCTTTTATCTAACATTATATATAACGACACGAGTTCCTTGGGGATCAGCTGTTCGTCGAATCCGTTCCACATTGAACCTAAATATTAACGACGTAGTCATACGTGTCAGTCTCCTCTATGTTAGTCTCTTGTGTGTCAGTCTCTTGTGTGTCAGTCTCTTGTGTGTCAGTCTCCTGTGTGTCAGTCTCCTGTGTGTCAATCTCCTGTATGTCAGTCTCTTGTGTGTCAGTCTCTTGTGTGTCAGTCTCCTGTGTGTCAGTCTCCTGTGTGTCAGTCTCCTGTGTGTCAGTCTCCTGTGTGTCAGTCTCCTGTGTGTCAGTCTCTTGTGTGTCAGTCTCCTGTGTGTCAGTCTCCTGTTTGTCACTCACGGTATTGTTCCACTCACGGTATTGTTCCACTCACGGTATTGTTCCACTCACGGTATTGTTCCACTCACGGTATTGTTCCACTCACGGTATTGTTCCACTCACGGTATTGTTCCACTCACGGTATTGTTCCACTCACGGTATTGTTCCACTCACGGTATTGTGCCTTTTCATTCTTTTCTAAATGTTTTTTTTACCAGGGTTAACATCTAAGGAAGAATATTTTGCGGATGACACAAAGCTGAGAAAAGTGAAGCATCCAAAGCGGATTATTTGAGCTTTGAGAGTGATCTGTGTGGGTCGGAGCTGTGATCAGAGTGATCTGTGTGGGTCGGAGCTGTGATCAGAGTGATCTGTGTGGGTCGGAGCTGTGATCAGAGTGATCTCTGTGGGTCGGAGCTGTGATCAGAGTGATCTCTGTGGGTCGGAGCTGTGATCAGAGTGATCTGTGTGGGTCGAAGCTGTGATCAGAGTGATCTGTGTGGGTCGGAGCTGTGATCAGAGTGATCTGTGTGGGTCGGAGCTGTGATCAGAGTGATCTGTGTGGGTCGGAGCTGTGATCAGAGATGTGGAAGAGTGTCAACGTTGACAGGTGCAAAATAATGCAGTTTGGATATAACAATATTATACATGTATACAAAGTTCTTGACAGTAAGATAATTGAAACAAGAGAAGAAAAGAACCTTGTATTAATAAACAACGACCTCAAAAGTACCAAACAATAGGGTTCATTGCTTGAAATTTTCAGCTCAAAACATCAGAACTCTTAATGACTGTCTTTAATGCATTTGTTAGACCGCATCTTGAATAGCCGTCCAGTATTCGAGTCCAAATTACAAAAAAAAGGAGAAAAATAGCGAAGATGATGTGGAGATGGCACAGAGACGGGCACCTAAGCTCATATTATCACTAAAAAACAAACCAAATGAAGAAACATTTACGGTGCTTAATGTTTTGCTTCTTAGGAATCGGAGACTACGAGCATATCTCTACGAGCACATCTCTACGAGCACATCTCTACGAGCATATCTCATACTGAGTGATTCTGATACACCCATAACGAAGAACATGACCCTACTTTTTTGACCTCATGAATTTGATCAATGTATTCATGAGCCTAACTTGTGCTCTCATGTGCTTAATTTGCGTCTCATTTTGCCTATTCTTTTGCTACTGTATATAATAGGACCGAAATGGAAATAAGTCACTTTGTTTGACTTGTTTTTGGGTTATCTTGGTGGTAATTTATACAAATGTTACTAGGTATGATAACTGTATCTGTACTTAAATAGACTTACTTATCTTCTGCCCCTTTGCTCATCCCACACCAGACTCCCTCCATCCTCATTAATACTTTCCCCATTGCCCTTCCTATCACCATACCCATACTCCATCCTTTTCCAAACCATCTTCCCAAACATTTCACACACACACACACACACACACACACACACACACACACACACACACACACACACACACACACACACAAAGTCATGAAGATCAGGGAAGGGCAAAGAAGACCGGAGACTGAGTATATGCTAGGTGGCCAAAGACTGCAAACCTCACTCAAGGAGAAACATCTTGGGGTGAGTATAACACCGAGCACGTCTCCGGAAGCACACATCAACCAGATAACTGCTGCAGAATATGGGCGCCTGGCAAACCTGAGAATAGCGTTCCGATACCTCAGTAAGGAATCGTTCAAGACACTGTACACCGTGTACGTCAGGCCCATATTGGAATATGCAGCACCAGTTTGGAACCCACATCTGGTCAAGCACGTCAAGAAATTAGAGAAAGTGCAAAGGTTTGTAACAAGGCTAGTTCCCGAGCTAAGGGGAATTTCTTACGAAGAAAGGTTAAGGGAAATCGGCCTGACGACACTGGAGGACAGGAGGGTTAGGGGAGACATGATAACGACATACAAAATACTGCGAGGAATAGAGAAGGTGGACAGAGGTAGGATGTTCCAGAGATGGGACACAGAAACAAGGGGTCACAATTGGAAGTTGAAGACTCAGATGAGTCAAAGGGATGTTAGGAAGTATTTCTTCAGTCACAGAGTTGTCAGGAAGTGGAATAGTCTGGCAAATGAGGTAGTGGAGGCAGGAACCATACATAGCTTTAAGACGAGGTATGATAAAGCTCATGGAGCAGAGAGAGAGAGGACCTAGTAGCGATCCGTGAAGAGGCGGGGCCAGGAGCTGAGTCTCGACCCCTGCAACCAAAAATAGGTGAGTACACAAGCACACACACACACACACACACACCACCTCCCAATCCTTGTGGAGAGAGTGTCGGCGGAAGTGTGACGGAGATGTAGGCTACCACAACACTGTCTGACAATCCAATCTGTCAGGTGACTGCCAGTGGAGGATGTCACTCATATATTAACCGTCCATTGCTGCCTTTTTCTCTTGCCCTTAGAACGACTTCCAAGGTCGCCGCCGCAGTCACAGCCGTAGTCACAGTCGCAGCCACGGCTGACATAACAGCCACCACACCTGCCGTCACAGACGAAGTAACGTTATGACCTAGAGCCTTAGTTCTAGGAAACAGGTCTAGGACAAGTGCTGTGTAGGACACGGGTGATGGCCATAGCTAGGACACACAAGGTGTAGAACATGCATGGTGGCCCTGGCTAAGACATGCATGGTGGCCCTGGCTAATATATGCATAGTGGCCCTAGCTAAGACATGCATGGTGGCCCTGGCTAAGACATGCATGGTGGCCCTGGCTAATATATGCTTAGTGGTCCTAGCTAAGACATGCATGATGGCCCTGGCTAAGACATGCATGGTGGCCCTGGCTAAGACATGCATGGTGGCCCTGGCTAAGACATGCATGGTGGCCCTGGCTAAGACATGCATGGTGGCCCTGGCTAAGACATGCATGGTGGCCCAGGTCACTACTGTAGCTATGTCATTATTATAAAAACTGAAATATTGTTTACCTTGGGTAGACAATGTGACCCATGTCAAGTGTGGAGTGATGGAGTGAGGGTAGACAATGTGACCCATGTCAAGTGTGGAGTGATGGAGTGAGGGAGACAATGTGACCCATGTCAAGTGTGGAGTGATGGAGTGAGGGTAGACAATGTGACCCATGTCAAGTGTGAGGATGGTAGGGCAATGTGACCCATGTCAGTGGAGGATGAGGAGGTAGACAATGTGACCCATGTCAAGTGTGGAGTGATGGAGTGAGGGTAGACAATGTGACCCATGTCAAGTGTGGAGTGATGGAGTGAGGGTAGACAATGTGACCCATGTCAAGTGTGGAGTGATGGAGTGAGGGTAGACAATGTGACCCATGTCAAGTGTGGAGTGATGGAGTGAGGGTAGACAATGTGACCCATGTCAAGTGTGGAGTGATGGAGTGAGGGTAGACAATGTGACCCATGTCAAGTGTGGAGTGATGGAGTGAGGGTAGACAATGTGACCCATGTCATGTGGAGTGATGAGGAGGGTAGACAATGTGACCCATGTCAAGTGTGGAGTGATGGAGTGAGGTAGACAATGTGACCCATGTCAAGTGTGGAGTGATGGAGTGAGGGTAGACAATGTGACCCATGTCAAGTGTGGAGTGATGGAGTGAGGGTAGACAATGTGACCCATGTCAAGTGTGGAGTGATGGAGTGAGGGTAGACAATGTGACCCATGTCAAGTGTGGAGTGATGGAGTGAGGGTAGACAATGTGACCCATGTCAAGTGTGGAGTGATGGAGTGAGGGTAGACATGTGACCCATGTCAAGTGTGGAGTGATGGAGTGAGGGTAGACAATGTGACCCATGTCAAGTGTGGAGTGATGGAGTGAGGGTAGACAATGTGACCCATGTCAAGTGTGGAGTGATGGAGTGAGGGTAGACAATGTGACCCATGTCAAGTGTGGAGTGATGGAGTGAGGGTAGACAATGTGACCCATGTCAAGTGTGGAGTGATGAGTGAGGGTAGACAATGTGACCCATGTCAAGTGTGGAGTGATGGAGTGAGGGTAGACAATGTGACCCATGTCAAGTGTGGAGTGATGGAGTGAGGGTAGACAATGTGACCCATGTCAAGTGTGGAGTGATGGAGTGAGGGTAGACAATGTGACCCATGTCAAGTGTGGAGTGATGGAGTGAGGGTAGACAATGTGACCCATGTCAAGGGAGTGGAGTGAGGTAGATGAGTGGTGGAGTGAGGGGGTGACAATGTGACCCATGTCAAGTGTGGAGTGATGGAGTGAGGGTAGACAATGTGACCCATGTCAAGTGTGGAGTGATGGAGTGAGGGTAGACAATGTGACCCATGTCAAGTGTGGAGGATGGAGTGAGGTGATAGTGCAGCAGGTGAGTGATGGAGTGAGGTGCGTGCCATGTCAGGTGGAGGTGGAGTGGGTAGAGGTGAGGTGGAGTGATGGAGTGAGGGGATGGATGTAGGGTGGAGGGTGGAGGAGGGTGGAGTGAGGGTGGAGTGAGGGGGTGAGTAAGGTGGAGTGTGAGTGAGGGGTGGGAGTGAGGGGTGGAGTGAGGGGTGGAGTGAGGTGGAGTGAGGGTGGAGTGAGGATGGAGTGAGGGATGGAGTAGGGGTGGAGTGAGGGTGGAGTGAGGGGTGGAGTGAGGGGTGGAGTAAGGGGTGGAGTGAGTGGTGGAGTGAGGGTGGAGTGAGGGTAGGGTGAAGGGGTGGAGTGAGGGGATGGAGTGAGGGATGGAGTGAGGGTGGGTGAGGGGTGGAGTGAGGGTGGTAGTGGAGGATGGAGTGAGGGAGTGGATGAGGGGTGGAGTGAGGGGGATGAGTGAGGTGGAGAGGTGGAGTAGAGTGGAGTGGAGTGAGGGGTGGAGTGGGGATGGAGTGAGGGGTGGAGTGAGGGGTGGAGTGAGGGCATGGAAGCTGAGGAGGATGGAGTGAGGGTTGGACGTCAGGTGGAGTGGAGTGCATGTGACCATGTCAGTGGAGTGGAGGGTGATGTGCATGTAGGGGATGGAGTGAGGGGTGGAGTCGGTGGTGGAGTGAGTGGGTGGAGTAAGGGGGTGGAGTGAGGGTGGAGTGAGGATGGAGTGAGGGTGAATGTGAGGGTGGAGTAAGGGTGGGTGAGTGGTGGAGTGAGGGTGGAGTGAGGGGTGGAGTGAGGGGTGGAGTGAGGGGTGGAGTGAGTGGTGGAGTGAGGGTGGAGTGAGGGGTGGAGTGAGGGTGGAGGAGGGTGGAGTAGGGGTGGAGTGAGGGGTGGAGTGAGGGGTGGAGTGAGGGATGGAGTGAGGGATGGAGTGAGGGATGGAGTGAGGGGTGGAGTGAGGGGTGGAGTGAGGGGTGGAGTGAGGGATGGAGTGAGGGATGGAGTGAGGGATGGAGTGAGGGGTGGAGTGAGTTACAACCCTCCAGCTATCCACCTATCCAGCTATGACCAGCTGCGAGAGTTTTCCATCTCTCTCACTCAGGCTTGGAGTCTCATCTCTGTCACTCAGGCTTGAAGTCTCATCTCTCTCACTTAGGGTTGGAGTCTCATCTCTCTCACTCAGGCTTGGAGTCTCATCTCTCTCACACAAGCTTGAAGTTCCATCTCTCACACAGGCTTGGAGTCCCATCTCTCTCACACAGGCTTGGAGTCCCATCTCTCTCACACAGGCTTGGAGTCCCATCTCTCTCACACAGGCTTGGAGTTCCATCTCTCTCACACAGGCTTGGAGTCCCATCTCTCTCACACAGGCTTGGAGTTCCATCTCTCTCACACAGGCTTGGAGTCCCATCTCTCACACAGGCTTGGAGTCTCATGTCTCTCAAACAGGCTTGGAGTCCCATGTCTCTCAAACAGGCTTGGAGTCAGGCTCTTCTTTTGATTACTTGTTCAACCAGGCTTTGGTTGAAAAGGTTATCCACATCCATCACAGCCTGCTTGATCTGGCACTTGGCACTGCTAATTAAAATGAAATATTGTAAAGAAGAAAGTGTAATGTGTGACATCTTACTGGAAGATGATAATTAATCTCACAGTTGCTGAACCTCAAGAGATACTCAACTTTCTGGTAATTATTATCGCTGGGTTAATGAGGCTAAAATAATATTATCATTAGTGAGAAAACACAAATAACCCGCGCATAGGAGACAGGAGCTCTCCTATATATACTGGTCCCTCATCTTCGTGTATTAGCGTGGCTAGTTAATGATCCGAGTTGGACCGAAACGTCGTCATAATTTTCTTTCTCCTATGTGAGGTTATTTGTGTATTGTTCCAGTCACAGTATTGTGACTTTTTGTTCATTATAGTGTGAAATAAAATTGCTTTGCCTCAGCCTTAGAGAGGAGAAAGTCACTTCCGTATTCGACTGAAGACGCCGGCTCAGCAGGCGAAACATTTAGACAATAAAGGTGTCTAAGTGTTGCACACGTGTGTTGCTTATCTACTTGTCGATACTGTTACCTTCAGAGAGCTGGTGTACCTCCACGAACAAGATGGTAAATCATTTGTACTTACTAAATAACTGTTCACTTTAATGTTCGAATTTATATCTTGGTCCTCTTTCAGTGCACAACTCAACCACCATCCTCTTGCAAGACCCCCCCCCCTCCTAGTGTGCCTCGCCCGCCTCTCTGTAGGGTCATTACCCTCGTGAATAATACGTGTAATACCTTGGTATCTCCAAACTACTACTACTACTACTACTACTACTACTACTACTACTACTACTACTAACTAATAATAATAATAATAATAATAATAATAATAATCTTTATTTCTACAAGTACATGATACAACTTATACAGACCATAGCTGACATCACTGACATACTACATTAAAAGCCCCTGGTTGTGCAGAGCATTTCGGACAATTTAGGTTAATTTTGTCCCCAGGATGCGACCCACACCAGTCGACTAACACCCAAGCACCTACTGACTGCTGGGTGAACAGGGACAGCAGGTGTCTTAAGGAAACACCCCCCAGTATTTCCATCTGTACCTGGTGTCGAACCACGGACCTCCGTGTATAAGCTGAAAGCGCTACCTCTCATTAAATACTCAAATGCTGTGCACGTGTCTTATTTATCAGCCTATAAGTTTTATACCTTTGATCTAATAACACCGGACCTTACCCCATCGTTTGTGAGTCCTCGACTACCTTCCTCTCCTCCTAAGCTCTCTCATTCCTCAAGATTCCTCTTGAATTAAAACAGCAATGAAGATATGATCCAATACTCAAGACTACAAAAATAAAACATAAGGGAGAAAACATCGAGTGAAAGAAGATACCTCACCATAGCTGCCCAAGTCACAGTTACGAGGATCTCCTGTACCCAGACACACATAAACAGTCAGGGAACCGTCGAGTCATCCAGTCTGGAAAAACTTAATAAATCTCTGGTACTGGCCTCTTACATTACAGCTCAACACATGCAGCTGTGTGACACAGTTAACACTCAACACCTGCAACACGGTCTCCCCCGCTTATCACAACAACACCTGAGAAACAAGACTCACAATAACAACTTCACTACATATATTTCACAGAAGTGACACTCCTTTCCTGTGTATTTATCGTGTGCCTCTCAGCTGGCCGCTGTGCCTCTCAGCTGGCCGCTGTCACCATCACAGCTGGCAGCTGTCACCATCACAGCTGGCCGCTGCCACCATCACAGCTGGCCGCTGTCACTATCACAGCTAGTCGCTGTCACCATCACAGCTGGTCGCTGTCACTATCACAGCTGGTCGCTGTCACCATCACAGCTGGTCGCTGTCATCACCACAGCCAACTGGTTGCTGTCACCATCACAGCTGGTCGCTGTCACCATCACAGCTGGTCGCTGTCACCATCACAGCTGGTCGCTGTCACCATCACAGCTGGTCGCTGTCACCATCACAGTTGGCCTCTGTCACCATCACAGCTGGTCGCTGTCACCATCACAGCTGGTCGCTGTCACCATCACAGCTGGTCGCTGTCACCATCACAGTTGGCCTCTGTCACCATCACAGCTGGTCGCTGTCACCATCACAGTTGGCCTCTGTCACCATCACAGCTGGTCGCTGTCACCATCACAGCTGGTCGCTGTCACCATCACAGCTGGTCGCTGTCACCATCACAGCTGGTCGCTGTCACCATCACAGCTGGTCGCTGTCACCATCACAGCTGGTCGCTGTCACCATCACAGCTGGTCGCTGTCACCATCACAGCTGGTCGCTGTCACCATCACAGCTGGTCGCTGTCACCATCACAGCTGGCTTCACCCACTTGAGTCACTTTTCCAACTTTCTTACCAGCGTCAATATCCTGACCATCACTGGAAGCTTCCACATAATGTTGTATTTCAAACTTGATGGTTACTAGGTCAATATTAGGTCACTGGAGCTTACTAGTTTGGGGTAGTTCAGTAGTTAAGTTAGGTTAGGTTAGGTTAGGTTAGGTTAAGGTAGGTTAGGTTAGGTTAGGTTAGGTTAGGGTAGGTTAGGTAATATTAGGTTAGGTTAGGTTACGTTAGGTTAGGGTAGGTTAGGTTAGGTTAAGTTAGGTTAGATTAGGGTAAGTTAGGTTAGGTTAGGTTAGGTTAGGTTAAGTTAGGTTAGGTTAAGTTAGGTTAGGTTAGGTTAGGTTAGGTTAGGATAGGTTAGGTTAGGTTAGGTTAGGTTAGGTTAGGTTAGGTTAGGTTAGGTTAAGTTAGGTTAGATTAGGGTAAGTTAGGTTAGGTTAGGTTAGGTTAAGTTAGGTTAGATTAGGGTAAGTTAGGTTAGGTTAGGTTAGGTTAAGTTAGGTTAGGTTAAGTTAGGTTAGGTTAGGTTAGGTTAGGTTAGGATAGGTTAGGTTAGGTTAGGTTAGGTTAGGTTAGGTTAGGGTAGGTTAGGTTAGGTTAAGTTAGGTTAGATTAGGGTAAGTTAGGTTAGGTTAGGTTAGGTTAGGTTAAGTTAGGTTAGGTTAAGTTAGGTTAGGTTAGGTTAGGTTAGGTAGGTTAGGTTAGGTTAGGTTAGGTTAGGTTAGGTTAAGTTAGGTTAGGTTAAGTTAGGTTAGGTTAAGTTAGGTTAGGTTAGGTTAGGTTAGGGTAGGTTAGGTTAGGTTAGGTTAGGTAATGTTATGTTAGGTTAGGTTACGTTAGGTTAGGTTAGGTTAAGTTAGGTTAGGTTAGGTTAGGGTAAGTTAGGTTAGGTTAGGTTAAGTTAGGTTAGGTTAGGGTAGGTTAAGTTAGGTTAAGTTAGGTTAGGTTAGGTTAGGTTAGGTTAGGGTAGGTTAGGTTAGGTTTGGTTAGGTTAGGTTAGGTTAGCTTTGGTTAGGTTAAGTTAGGTTAGCTTCCGGTAGGTTTCAGTATGCTTGAGTATGGTACATATACCTATGAAAATATAGTTATCCACAAATTAGATATAAGTAGCTGTTCATCAATAATAATAATAATAATCATAATATTTTATTACTACTACTTCTACTACTACTACTACTACTACTACTACTACTACTACTACTACTACTACTACTACTACTACTACTACTATTACTACTACTACTACTACTACTTCTACCTAGAGTTTACCTGGAGAGGGTTTCTGGGGTCAACGCCCCCGCGGCTCGATCTGAGACCAGGCCTCATGGTGGATCAGGGTCTGATCAACCAGGCTGTTACTGCCGGCCGCACGCAAACTGACGTACGAACCAATAATAATAATAATAATAATAATAATAATAATAATAATAATAATAATAATAATAATAATAATAATAATAATAATAATAATAATAATAATAATAATAACGATAGCATTTTGCAAAGTCTTACAGAGTCAGGTCTGCACCCTCTAAGCCGAGACCAAATTGAAGACCAGTTATTCTGAAGTGGCCTCTTAAGTCTGTGTAGTAAGACATCGTGTGCATTTGTGCTGTGTGCACCTGTGTTGTGTACACCTGTGTTGTGTACACCTATGTCGTGCACACCTGTGTCATGTTCATTTGTGTTTGTATACCTATCTTTACACTTGTACACACACACACACACACACACACACACACACACACACACACACACACACACACACAACCACACACACATACACACACACATACACACACATATATGATTGGCTAATCAAAGAAGAGTGTTCATGAATCCCATAAAAAAACAGAATCTCCATCCTGGAATACGCAGCACCAGCATGGAGCCCACACCTGATAAAACGTGTTAACAAAATGGAAAATGTGCTGAGATTTGCAAGAGAGACTAGTCTCAGAGTTCAGCGTTATAATCTGTGAGGAGAAACTAAGAGAGTTAAACCTGATGACATTAGATGACAGAAGGACCAAGGGAGATGTGAGAGAAACGTGTGCAATTCTTAGAGAAACTGATAATGGTGAGAAAATAGATAAATAATAGAGGAAAAACAGAGGTGGGAAATTGGTACACTTGGGCTCAGCTGGAACTTAAAAACACTGATGAGTCACAAAGATGTCTGGAAGTATTTCTTCGCCAGATTGGTAAGTAGAATGACCCGAGTAAAGACGCAATAGAACAGGACCCATGTTTATCATTAATAATAAGTGTGATGACTCAGACGACAGTGAACCCAACAGAGGCCAGGAAGAAGCTGTGACTCGACCTCAACAACCACAAATAAGTGAACACATTTGCATCACGTCACAGTATTATTTGTTTATTTAACCTGCCAGAATTATTTTATAATAAATAATATCCTTTTCTGTTTCTGAAGCATTTTGTTAGACACGAGGAACACATCCGAGGATATCTTGTTCCAATATTTACGTGGTGGCCCTGGCTGGATTTACATACAAAGACTGGAGGCTGAGACAAGTTAAACACCAAGATGGATCACTCGCCACACCTCACACACACGAATATTACCTGTGTCTATTGTGGATGTGGTTTTCTTTGTCTTTTCCAACAATATTTTGATAATAAGTAGTAGATGGGTAGACAACAGTCATCCAGGGATGGTACTAGTCTCCTCTTATATTAATGTCATGCACACAGCGGGTAGAAGGTTGGTAGACAACATCTGGGGAAGATACTATCCTCCTCTCATATCTGTTAAACATACAGACACAAGGTATTAAGTTGGTAGATAACAACTATCCTGACAATTAGTACCTAAATATTTTGTTCTTTGGCAAGATTACTGTTAAATAAATATCGCAAAAATTACCAACGCTATTTTAGGCAAAAGGTGAGAAGAGGAACCAGTGTGACATATTACGGGTTCGTTTCCCTCTCCAGGAGTGTATTGGCCTGATAAAACTCCTGAGAAGTGAAACAGTCATAATAAACGTCTCATCAGCCGCACTTGCGTCTGATTAGGTCTTCTCTTTCTGTCTCATGTACAAGTAAGATTTCCTTATCAGTTAAAACAAAAAAAACAGGTGTGAGACGGGGCCGCAGGAGCCACGATCCCTTAAAACCTTTAATAGATTTGTCTCACAACGCTTTTTAAACGAAAATATTTTAAGTTTAGTGGAAAAAGATCAAATTTTCCCCAAAAAGCTTCAAAAACGTTTTAAAAGTATGAGAAATATATTTAGATTTTTGCTCAGGGAGAGTTTCAAGCTTCCGTTTTTTTTTATGTTGGTGAGATTGTAGCACTGCTGTAGATTGTAGCACTGCTGTAGATTGTAGCACTGCTGTAGATTGTAGCACTGCTGTAGATTGTAGCACTGCTGTAGATTGTAGCACTGCTGTTGCTACCGTCACTTTGCAACTGCATAGTGTAACTTGTTCGTCCTTATATTTACACGGATTTTAACTTCCCTGTTTACTTATAAGTTGAGAATACAATACCAAGTTTGAAGAGAAGTGATGGTGATGTTAATGAAGATAATGATGATGATGATGATGATGATAATAATAATAATAATAATAATAATAATAATAATAATAATAATAATAATAATAATAATAATAATAATAATAATAATAATAATAATAATAATAATATTATTATTATTATTATTATTATTATTATTATTATTATTATTATTATTATTATAAGAGCTATGCTCATTACTCAGATTTTACTGACACACAGAGTCTGAGTATCAGTAAAATCTGGTCAGTATTAACTTTATGGAGCTCACACCTGTAAGACTGTATCACTATATTACAGCTATAGTGTAACATTGTATCACAGCTACAGTGTCTGGTGGGTATTGCTACACTGTCAGCTCCTTCATTCATTCAGCGGTGGGATACTCATGACCGATCCGCCCCTCCATTCATTCATTCATTCACTCCTTGGCAGACTCATCTACTTCCTTCTTTCTTACTGCGCGTTATCTCCTCCTTGCTCCTAATTGGCTCTCACCTTCACTTCCTTACCCACTAAGCACCACCCCAGACAACCTCGCACTCAAGGTCTCTCTCTCTCTCTCTCTCTCTCTCTCTCTCTCTATATATATATATATATATATATATATATATATATATATATATATATATATATATATATATATATATATATATATATATATGCATGCATGCTTCTTGTTAGATGGCCAGGTCACATTCGGGTCTCGTCACGTGATTGGATATATTTTTTCCCTCAAATTGTATTTTATGTCCTTCCGTTTTATTTTGGGCCTGACGGAGGGTCACCGCCGCGACCTCACATCAATCTCTCGTCTACGACACCCGCTGATCAACACGTACAAATAAAATTGCTCGAAATTGTTGGGTTAAGTGTAGGTTAGCGCCTTTATCTGGCTGCCTGAGAGCCCATAAAGCCAGCTGGTGGGAGTCATAAGCCTTGTCTTTTAAACGATGAGCCAACTTCCTTGTATTTAAAGTCAGATGTTGGGAGATACAAGCCTTGATTGTAAGTGCTAAGGCAACTTTCTTATTGCTAAACTTAGCTCGTGTTTTGGGAGTTGAGCGGATTTTCTTATCGCCAGATTCAACTCCAGAGAGCCACAAGCCTTGAGTTAAGGGAACTTCTTTAGTGCTTAAATCACCTGTTTAGACTAACAAGTCATCCCACTTCATCACTAAGCTTATCTCAGGGGAAGGGGGGAACGATAGTGCTACTTTATTATGCCTAAATTTAGCTCATGGAAGTCAAAAAAAAGTATTTCTTTTTAAGCTCCAAGTTAGCTTTGCCACTAAAGGTGATTCAGGGAAGCCACGAAGTTTGTTTATAAGCAGTAAATTAACTTCCTCATCGCACACAGCTCTTGAAAATAACCTCCGACTTATAAATTTTAAATATGAGTATAAGAAACAGGATTAATTTCAGTTTCATGGGGTGACGAGCCTTGATTTAAGAGCTGACTGATTTTCCTTATGGCTGTCGGAGCTCTTGTCAAATATCTCACAATTATAATTTCCGTCTGCATGGGAAGAGAAGCAGAAAAAAATAGCAGAGATTCACAAGTTTTGTTTGATTCACGAAATAGCGACTCACTAGCCATGGGTTTAAAGCTCACTCGTTCCCTGGTTTGTTTTGTATGATCTTAGAGGAATACTTTCTACTTAGTACTAATCCAGGATAAGCCAAGAAAGCCAAGCAGTTGTTTTGTTAACATAGTTAATACACCGCACTTCACTGATATCTTTTATCCAAGAACTGGACTGGATTGTCTTACTCAATTGACATTTTGCCCAGGACGTGACCTCCTACAGGACTGGAGTTTCTAACACATTTATACAGTAATTTTCAAGTGAATGTGACCATGGTTTGTCCCACTATACTATCACACTTCTGAGGTAATTTTATGAGACTTGAATATACTCCTCTGTGAATATAATTTCTTAACGTAATGTGTAGAAAAAGGATGTTCACGAAGCACTTTTCTGATTTCAAAAATATATTACGACAATGTTGTAAACGATAGAAAAACACGAATCTCTGCATATGAACTTGTAATTGTTGACACCTGACGTTCCTTGCAGAATTATTGACTGTGATGACTCCTTCATATAGTTTCACGCTTCTCCTGATATCACGCATTTAGGCTTCTATGCGGGAGATTGTGAAGTATTGTGTTTTCCAGATACCAGTTACTATCACTACAACGCTCCCTGCTAGAGTAAATGATGGCATGGAGAAAGTCACACCGGATGTGTTGACTAATGTTTGGAATGATCTGGAGTACCGATTAGATATGTTACGAACCACTAGAGGCACCAATGTGGTATGTCGAGGTATCTTATTCATGAAAATTAGATACCAAACATTAATTATTAAGCGCATATCCCATATTTGCTGGTAACAGAAAAGACAATTTTAGTTATAAATCCAGATGTACGAATGTTAACCGTTTTGAGGCCTAATTCTTAGGCCGCTTCGGCAGGAAATTCTAAAAATCTAGATTAGACAACCTTTGATATACCTTTGAAGAGTTTCGAGAGTTTCTCTACTCTCTGAGCCCGGCCAATTTACATCTCTTCCCATCTGGTTGTAAAAAGAAGATAAAATCAGTAAATAATTTTCTTGTGTCTGCTCAGTGTGGGAGCTAATTAGTTATTCACTATATCACATTAAAATTCCTTTTTCCCAGAAATTGTTCACCTTAAAAAACTGCCCATGTTGCATTTTATATATCGTAGAATTTTCTATATATATGCATGGATTATTTTATTTTTAAAACTAATGTTAAACATATACAGAATACTACAGAAGGTGAGAATATGATGATTCCATACTACTGCAGCCAGCTATACCTGTGTCTCACCTGCTATACCACACCTGTGTCTCACCTGCTATACCACACCTGTGTCTCACCTGCTATACCACACCTGTGTCTCACCTGATATACCCCACCTGTGTCTCACCTGATATACCACACCTGTGTCTCACCTGCTATACCACACCTGTGTCTCACCTGCTATACCACATCTGTGTATCAGCTGCTATACCACACTTGTTTCTCAGCTGCTATACCACACTTGTGTCTCACCTGCTACACCACACTTGTGTCTCAGCTGCTATACCACACTTGTGTCTCAGCTGTTATACCACACCTGTGTCTCAGCTGCTATACCACACTTGTGTCTCAGCTGCTATACCACATCTGTGTCTCAGCTGCTATACCACATCTGTGTCTCAGCTGCTATACCACACCTGTGTCTCACCTGCTATACCACACCTGTGTCTCACCTGCTATACCACACCTGTGTCTCACCTGCTATACCACACCTGTGTCTCACCTGCTATACCACATCTGTGTATCAGCTGCTATACCACACTTGTGTCTCAGCTGCTATACCACACTTGTGTCTCAGCTGCTATACCACACCTGTGTCTCAGCTGCTATACCACACCTGTGTCTCAGCTGCTATACCACATCTGTGTATCAGCTGCTATACCACACTTGTGTCTCAGCTGCTATACCACATCTGTGTCTCAGCTGCTATACCACATCTGTGTCTCAGCTGCTATACCACACCTGTGTCTCACCTGCTATACCACACCTGTGTCTCACCTGCTATACCACACCTGTGTCTCAGCTGCTATACCACACCTGTGTCTCACCTGCTATACCACACTTGTTTCTCAGCTGCTATACCACACCTGTGTCTCACCTGCTATACCACACCTGTGTCTCACCTGCTATACCACACCTGTGTCTCACCTGCTATACCACACCTGTGTCTCACCTGCTATACCACACCTGTGTCTCAGCTGCTATACCACACTTGTGTCTCAGCTGCTATACCACATCTGTGTCTCAGCTGCTATACCACACCTGTGTCTCAGCTGCTATACCACATCTGTGTCTCAGCTGCTATACCACACCTGTGTCTCAGCTGCTATACCACACCTGTGTCTCAGCTGCTATACCACATCTGTGTATCAGCTGCTATACCACACTTGTGTCTCAGCTGCTATACCACACTTGTGTCTCAGCTGCTATACCACACCTGTGTCTCAGCTGCTATACCACACCTGTGTCTCAGCTGCTATACCACATCTGTGTATCAGCTGCTATACCACACTTGTGTCTCAGCTGCTATACCACACCTGTGTCTCAGCTGCTATACCACACCTGTGTCTCAGCTGCTATACCACATCTGTGTATCAGCTGCTATACCACACTTGTGTCTCAGCTGCTATACCACATCTGTGTCTCAGCTGCTATACCACACTTGTGTCTCAGCTGCTATACCACACTGTGTCTCAGCTGCTATACCATATACTATATATAAATATATATATATATATATATATATATATATATATATATATATATATATATATATATATATATATATATATATATATATATATATATATATATATATATATGATACGTGGGTAGAAGCAGTAGGACTGTGGTTAATTTTATTTTGAGTCGTTCTTATTTTCTCAAAGGATGTGTCACACAGTAGTCAAATAACCTCCACTTAATATCAGGTGAACATTTGTCAACAGGTGTCAAGAGACGTGCATATATATCTCACCTGACCCAGATTTGAACCCGAGTCCTTACTATTGTGAGATGAACGATGTACAGCTGAGCAAGAAATCACCACACAGTACTGCTGTAAAAATATTCTCACTTAAAGTTGTGTCTGGAATCCTGTTTCTCAGCTTCTCGATTTATTAATTCTCAGCACAATCCTCTACCTCAGCTACTCTGACTCAATAATTCTGAACACAATCCTCTACCCCAGCTACTCTGACTCAGTAATTCTGAACACAACCCTCTACCTCTTGTACTCTGACTCAGTAATTCTGAACACAATCCTCTACCTCAGCTACTCTGACTCAATAATTCTGAACACAATCCTCTACCTCAGCTACTCTGACTCAGTAATTCTGAACACAATCCTCTACCTCAGCTACTCTGACTCAATAATTCTGAACACAATCAAAGGAACAAACAGCCAAAACAACATCGAGATCATTCAGGGCAAAAGAACATGTTTGTTTACAGCGAAAATTCTGCCCACTTTATTATCATTATGAACGTCACATTTCCTAGCATCATAATTATGTGCCCATTAATGCTACAACAGTGATAAATGAAGAGAACAAAAATGCCAGTTAATTCATTCATAACAAACAGAGTTAATGTTTATACAACATTTTTTTATTTTTTACTTTTTTTTCTGTTTAATTGCGCATAAAGCAAAAGGGCAGTTCCCTTCGACCCGACCCACCCTCGACCCACCCCTGACCCACCATGACCCACCCCCGACCCACCCTCAACCTACCCCCACCTGACACTACAACCTTCAAAGGCACTCACTGGTTTAATTAGTGTTGATACAAGCAACTCCAGTTATCGTTGAATCAAAGTAATGATACTGCATGCAACAGTAGACAAGGAACTTGTTTTAAAAGTTCTACTCTAACAGGAAGGTTTTAGATGTGAGAAACTGCAAATTATATAAAGTTTGGTGGTGTATTCCTGCCAGAGAGAAGAGTGTCAACAAGTGTAGAGGCCAGACGAGGCTGTTGCATGTTGACAACCACAGATGGAAGATCCACTCACATGCTTTGATGATACCGCCTCTCTCTCTCTCTCTCTCTCTCTCTCTCTCTCTCTCTCTCTCTCTCTCTCACACTCTTCTCTCTCTCTCTCTCTTTCTCACTCTTCTCTCTCTCTCTCTCTCTCTCTCTCTCTCTCTCTCTCTTTGATATGTATGAATTCCAATGGGAATAACATTCTGAAACTCTGTGACAGGAGATGCAACTCAAATGTGGGAAAAAGCTTTCACGGAAATTCACAGAGTTGAATTTAATTTGATTACTTAACAACAGTATAAGCCAAGAATAAAAGTCACAATGCTATAGCTGGAAGAATTTACAAATAACCTATACTTAGTAGACGAAAATTATGACGCCAGGACCATTATCAAGCCACAAATAAGCAAGAAAAGAAAAGACCAGAAGGCCAGAAGGCAATGCGGGAAAGAAAGTACTGATAGCAGAAGCAGTAAAAGTAGTAGTAATATATATATATATATATATATATATATATATATATATATATATATATATATATATATATATATATATATATATATATTATATGTATATATATATATATATATATATATATATATATATATATATATATATATATATATATATATATATATATATATATATATGTATATATATGAGAGGGGTGGGATTAAATTATGGAGAATTAAATGCAAAATGGGAGTTGACACAGTTACTTTTTGCTGATGATACTGTGCTTATGGGAGATTCTAAAGAAAAGTTGCAAAGGTTAGTGGACGAGTTTGGGAGAGTGTGTAAGGTAGAAAGTTAAAAGTGAACATAGATAAGAGTAAGGTGATGAGGGTATCAAACGATTTAAATAAAGAAAAATTGGATATCACATTGGAGAGAGGGATTATGGAAGAAGTAAATGTTTTCAGATATTTGGGAGTTGATGTGTCAGCAGATGGGTTTATGAAGGATGAGGTTAACCATAGAATTGATGAAGGAAAAAGGTGAGTGGTGCATTGAGGTATCTGTGGAGACAAAAACGTTATCCATGGAGGCAAAGAAGGGAATGTACGAAAGTATAGTGGTACCAACACTCTTATATGGGTGTGAAGCATGGGTTGCAAATGCTGCAGCGAGGAGGAGGCTGGAGACAGTGGAGATGTCCTGTCTAAGGGCAATGTGTGGTGTAAATATTATGCAGAAAATTCGGAATGTGGAAATTAGGAGAAGGTGTGGAGTTACTAAAAGTATTTGTCAGAGGGCTGAAGAGGGGTTGTTGAGGTGGTTTGGTCATTTAGAGAGAATGGATCAAAGTAGAATGACTTGGAGAGCGTATAAATCTGTAGGGAAGGAAGGCGGGGTAGGGGTCGTCCTAGAAAAGGTTGGAGGGAAGGGGTAAAGGAGGTTTTGTGGGCGAGGGCTTGGACTTCCAGCAAGCATGTGTGAGCGTGTTAGATAGGAGTGAATGGAGACGAATGGTTTTGGGACATGACGATCTGTTGGAGTGTGAGCAGGGTAACATTGTGTGAAGGGATTCAGGAAACCAGTTAATTGATTTAGTTGGACTTGAGTCCTGAAATGGGAAGTACAATGCCTGCACTTTAAAGGAGGGGTCTGAGATAGTGACAGCTGGGAGGGACTTTTCTCAGCTGTAGTATCTGAGCTCCTCTGCAAAGACAGTGATTATGTATGAGTGTGGTGAAAGTGTTGAATGATGATGAAAGTTTTTCTTTTTGGGGATTTTCTTTCTTTTGGGTCACCCTGCCTCGGTGGGAGACGGCCGACTTGTTGAAAAAAAAAAAAAAAAATTATATATATATATATATATATATATATATATATATATATATATATATATATATATATATATATATATATATATATATATATATGCAAGACAACCACTATGAAAAAATAGAGGAATTCCAAGCGCTTTGGTGACTACTCACATTATCAAGGAACTATAAAAGGAAACATGACAAGCAGGCTTATATAAGGGGCAAAAATTTTAATATCAAAGTTGTATTTAAAAATCTTGATACAGTAAAAAGACTTTTGATAAAAAATTCCCCCCAAAATTCTGACGGATGTGTCTATAAGATTCCCTGTAAAATATGCGATAAAGTTTATTATGGTCAAACTGGTAAAAGTCTTGAACTAAGATTAAAACAACATAAATATAGCATTAGAACTGGACAAGATTCTAATGCTCTATTTATTCATGTGAGAGATTTTAACCATCCAATTGATTTTCAAAATGCTGAGAAGGTTGTATCAAGCAAGTCCATGGTTGAGAGAAATATAATAGAATCATGTTTCATTAAAAGCAGTTTTGAAAATAATATGAATATTTCTTTTGGTTTATATAAATTGGATTCATTTATAATTAATAAAATTTGGGAAGAATTTAATGATAAATTGGACAAATCTTAATTCTTGGGAAGAGTTTCAGGTCCTTTCTCATGTTCCTCTTCACAGAGTCGTGAGATGTTACGCTACTGTGAGGTGTTGTCTTTGTTAGTGTGATGTGACTGTGAGGTGTAGTCTTTGTTAGTGTGATGTGACTGTGAGGTGTAGTCTTGCCCCTTATATAAGCCTGCTTGTCATGTTTCCTTTTATAGTTCCTTGATAATGTGAGTAGTCACGAAAGCGCTTGTTCCTCTATTTTTTCATAGTGGTTGTCTTGCATATTTTGATATCACCTGTTTATTGTGATCTTTTTGCATATATATATAATATATATATATATATATATATATATATATATATATATATATATATATATATATATGTGTGTGTGTGTGTGTGTGTGTGTGTGTGTGTGTGTGTGTGTGTGTGTGTGTGTGTGTGTGTGTTGTGTGTGTGTGTGTGTGTACTCACCTATTTGTGGTTGCAGGGGTCGAGACTCAGCTCCTGGCCCCGCCTCTTCACTGATCTCTACTAGGTCCTCTCTCTCCCTGCTCCATGAGCTTTATCATACCTCGTCTTAAAGTTATGTATGGTTCCTGCCTCCAATACATCACTTGCTAGACTATTCCACTTCCTGACAATTCTATGACTGATTCTTCAACTTCCAATTGTAACCCCTTGTTTCTGTGTCCCATCTCTGGAACATCTTGTTTCTGTCCACCTTATTTATTCCTTGCAGTATTTTGTATATCGTTATCATGTCTTCCCTGACCCTCTGTCCTCCAGTGTCGTCGGGCTTATTTCCCTTGACCTTTCTTCGTAGGACATTCCCCTTAGCTTTGGAACTAACCTTGTCGCAAACCTTTGCACTTTCTCTAATTTCTTGACGTGCTTGACCAGGTGTGGGTTCCTAACTGGTGCTGCATACTCCAGTATGGGCCTGACGTACACGGTGTGCAGTGTCTTGAACGATTCCTGTGTATGTGTGTGTGTGTGTCTCATAAACACCATAGTTCGCAGCTAACCCACTAAAGGGAAATGAAGGCCAGAGGCACTTATGTTCCCGGCTGGACTAGCATCACTCCCAACTGGATAATGATCTAGAACGTATCGAAAAGCTGTTTATCTGTCTTCAGCTTGTGGATGAGTTGGAAATTGTTCATGGAATGTCATTTTAAATTATTCCTGCTATGGTGTAGTGAACTGTTCCATCCATATGTAGAATTGTTCCATTCCTTTCATAGACCCGTTAAGAGAGACGAACACTCTCTGTTGGTCAAGTCAGGAACTTCCTTCCGCACATTAAAACAAGGCTTCAATGCAGACGTTGTCTGCTACACATGTGGGTTCAAGCATTTGAGTATGCAGCACCACCATGGAACTACGCCTAGTTAAGCATACAAAGATGCTAGAGAAAGCTCCCGAGGAGGATTTCCACCTCCCTAACCTCGAAGTTGAGGGGCATCAGGTACGAGGAAGACTAAACCACATGTCATGGAAGGAACGAAGGCTAGGGGAGATATGATTAGGACATACATAATATTCAGAATTAATACAGAATGCAATGACAGTGAAAAAATTATATGTGCTAGGAAGCAAGATGGTGGCCAACTCCGTATATAGATTTTAAAAATGAGGTATGATAGAGTGGAATAGTATGCAGCTACACTAGTCAGTTGTAGTCTGAGAGGAGGGACCAGGAGCTGCAGCTCACCCCAGCAACCACAACTACTTAGAAAGATATACAAAGAAGATCCAGCAGCAAATGACTATTGGGCAAAACTTGCTATTTATTAATGTAAATTCATGCACACACACAAACACACATACAGTGTGTGTGGGGGGAGGTTGAGAGTTAAGAGAGGAGATATAGAGCTAGAGCTCGTCCAGTCCACACACTTAAATGCATAATTACAAATTGGTAAATACACTGGGTAGTAGGTGGAACAAACAAGATGACGAGGTGGTAGAGGCAAACATCAATACACAGTTTCAAGAGTAGGTATAATCAGACCTATAAGACTAAAAATCAGAAAAGTTGGCCGAAAATATTTAAGAGGAGAGGCCAGGAGCTGTGATTCGACTCCAGTAAACATAAGGCGGGCGCACTAGGACCAGTTCTAGAATCCACATGATCCCGTCATCCTTGACTTTTAAATCTACCGAAATGATGGTTTGTTTAGCTCAGAGGGAATCTTGCTTTATACACGACTATGGTACACGGACTATGGTACACAACTATGGTACACGACCATGGTACAAGGACTATGGTACACGACTATGACACACGGAATATGGTACACGACTATGGTACACGGCAGCTGTTGCTCAGGTCTTCCGGAGGAAGAACCGGAGACATAGGCGAGGACAGCCACTCATATACATTATTACATAGACATCCACAGCGAGAACTGAGATCCTCCCTAGGTTAATTTTCAAGCGCTAAGAGATGTTATCCTAAATCAGTTAATTTTCAAGCATTAAGAATTATCGTAGCACTGTGTGTTTGAAAGCCCTGCATTGTCTATGGTATTGTAGCACGATGCGCAGGATATATACACTGAGAAGTGTATGCCTCTCAGGGTACGTACTCTGAGTTTATATCCATCATTATTTTAGAGCTTAAAGTAGCTTTAACCCTAAACAACCACCCAGACAACCAAGCCACCATGCATGCCACCCAAAATAGACGACTATCACCCAGGTACCTACGTATTTACTGCTTGGAGATGGGCAACGGGAGTAAGAAGACTTGCTCATGCGTCTCGCCTCGCCCAGAATGATACCCACAACAGTCGACTAACACCCAGGTACCTATTTACGCTTAGGTGAACGGGAGTTTATCATACTTTTTTTTTTTTTGCCGTAAGGAAAGGTGCTTATTCGTAGCTAATTGATCAAAGAATTCTTGTGGAATCCCGTCTTCAGTGTAAAGCTTTTCATATATATGTTTAAAAGGTTCCGCATTCTCCTGGATAAGTAAGTAAGTAAGTTTATTCAGGTATACACAAATACATTTGCATAGATTATCATACATAGCAGCATATGTGTAGAGAACCTAGGACAACCCAAAAAGTAATATACTACTCAACTCCTTTCAGTAATATTTTTTATATAACAATTTTGGCCTCTTGTACTCACTGTTAATGGTGTTAATATTCTTAATTTATTTTCACTTATATTTTTATGATAGAATGATTTCTTCTTTTATCAGTTAAAGAGGTGTGTGTGTGTGTGTGTGTGTGTGTGTGTGTGTGTTAGTTACCATTTTGTCCTAGGCACATGTCAATTAGACACTAGGCCTGTTGTATATATGTGTGTGTGTATGTGTATGTAAGGAAACACTTCGAAATGTTTCTGCCCCACCGGGAATTGAACCCGGCCCCTCCGTGCGTGAAGCAAGAGCTTTACGTTTGTGTGTGTGTGTGTGTGTGTGTGTGTGTGTGTGTGTGTGCGTGTGCAATTTCCTAGACATCTTACTTGGAAATAAGTCTGACGTCATCTTGAGGCACCGCTGGAGTGTGTTTGTAACCTTTGGAGAGCCAGGAAGCTCCTCCTTCAGTTTAATGCCCTCCAGGAACACACGTCATGATTATCCCTCCAGTCTTTCCAGAGAATAAAAATGTCAGACAAAAACGTTTACGAGTTTGTAAGCACGTAGCGTGTAGCGTTTTCCAAAAGCACTTTAAATATCCTTTGCACAAAGCTCTAAACTTATGGGGGTCTTTGAGGGGAAAAAATCGTTACAACCGCCCGGGCATTGTTTTGTCATCGTCCAGTCAGAACCATCGTCCAACCAGACCACAAGGAAGAGAACAAAATTATATCTAAGGGTTCTATTTCCGTCGGGAATTGAATCCCCTGAATGTCCTGTCGAGGCCTGAGTGTGTTGCCTTAAGTATGTAAGCAAGTATATTTAGGTACAGATATACATTAGTACAAATATCATACAGTTTAACATATGTGTAGATTACCTAAGAGAACCCAGATAAGTAACTCAACTGTGTGAAACTTAGTTACAGTGCAAGAAGTTACAATAGGAATAATCCGAACTGAGTTATTTATATGACCATCAAATAAAGAAGATCAGTTTACAATAATAGGTATACCAATGTGAGGCAGCTTGAAATAACTCAAATCTACTCCACAGAAACTTGATCAAACGTACCGTGGCGGCCAACGGTACAACCTGGCCACCTGGCCCTCTATATAAAAGAGTCCTTCTGACGGGAGCCGCCGGTGTAACAATTCAACTACGGTGATCAACAAAAAAAAAAACGACTCGAACTAGAGGTAAACATAACGCTAGTCCTGGACTGAAGTGACCCAGCCATGGCAGCTCCTGGTTTGAACCTGGTGACCACCAGCGCCCCAGTGATCCGTCTTCCAGTCGGCCTCTGTGCCCTCTTCATCCTTTTTCAGAAACTAAGAAAAATATGGTTACAGGTTAATAGGACTGAGAAAACTAGTCAAATGATTTCTGAAAAGAGTAGTAACAAAACGGAGGAAAACAAGCACTAGTTGGAGAAAAAAGGTAATGTAAACCTATCGAAAATGACAATATTTATAAAAATATTGTATGGAATAGCTAAGAGATGTTCGTCCCTAACATGAATTTTGATTCCGACTTTGTTTCTGCAGATGCTTGGCTCTCTCTGAATATTGTTCTCTCTGTATGTTGTCAGATATTTTCATCTTGAGAACGCACGTGACTTGACCTAACCTTGGCTGCCTCCCAACCTTCCTTCACCTAACATAATTTCTGGCTTTCTCCACCTTTTTATTCACTCCCGATTTCATAGAAGACTTTATTCATATGATTCATTCGCAGGTGGAGAGTCCTTTGTTCCTCCTCCCCAGGATGCGACCCACAGCAGTGGGCTAACATTAAGGCACCTGCTTACTGTTAGGTGAGCAGAGACATCAGGTGTAAGGAAACGTGCCCACCTCTTCACCTGTCCAAGGATCAAACGCTGATCCGTCGGTTAAGATCCACGAGGTTCACCACTGGTCGAAATATTTAGCAGTCATCATCAATTTGTGAGTTAGTTCTGTAATGGGACTTTTACTATTTATATTTGAGTGATTTAGCAATAACACACACTAATACCACCACCATCATCAAAATCACCACCCCCCAACACCGCCATCAACACCACTATCAACACTACCATCAACACCACTATCAACACCACCACCATCATCAACACCATCATCAACACTGCCACAGCCACCATCTTCCCCATCATCACTACTCCCCCAACACAACTACCAAGAACACAAGCAGGAGTATTTACCTTCCTGTGTACAAGAGCTTCATTTGGGAAGCCCACCTTCGCTGGGAACAGTGAAATGTCTGCTGTTTTAATTTTTTTGTACTCTGTGTGTGTGTGTGTGTGTGTGTGTGTGTGTGTGTGTGTGTGTGTGTGTGTGTGTGTGTGTGTGTGTGTGTATGTTTAAGCATGTACTTGTGTGGGCATGTTTATGTATATGTGTGTGCGTGCTTTTTTGTGTATGTGTGCGTTTATGTACACGTGTTGAATTTTGAGAGTAGGTCGTGAGTTACCATTCCATCACTGATCTTTTACACCTTGCTCAGGCAGGTGTGTGGCAGTAGTGACACAGGTGTGTAGCAGTAGTGACGCAGGTATGTGGCAGTAGTCACAACAGAATTATCACTCACGATAACAAGGTAAAGAAACGTTGCAGATGTTGAATGAGTACGTGCTACTTGCGTCACCGCCGCTCAGGTGTTAGCTGCGTCAGATGTTAATTATCATATCTGAGGAAGGAATCGCAGTCTTTATAGGGATGCTGGTAGGAGTGGCTTGTTTGCTGACACCAATGTTGATTCCAGCAGTTAAGAGTCATTTGCACCAATTCAGACTTTCAGATCAGTGCCTCGCTGTGCCTTCACCTCGCACTGTAGATTATTCTTATAGTTTTGTATTGAAAATAAATCATGCAGAATGCGAGTTTTACCTGGCCATTTAGCATGGATTTGAGAGGTTTAAAGTGCACTTGAAGGCTCCAGGGTTCACAGCAGGTGAAAAAGGCAAGAGAATCAGTGAGGGAGGCGCTGAAGCCAGAGGTAATAATGAATATTTAGTGTTGATGCCTTCAGATATACCAAGTATCATTGAGAGAAATTGCGTCTCAACCCCGTGACCTCTGATGTCATGTACACGAGTGGTAAGAGAAGCTGTTTTGTGTGCAAGGAGTGTCACTGCTGGGGTGACCAACACTGCTGGGGTGACCAACACTGTTGGGGTGACCAACACTGCTGGGGGTGACCAACACTGCTGGGGTGACCAACACTGCTGGGGTGACCAACACTGCTGGAGTGACCAAAACTGCTGGGGTGACCAACACTGCTGGAGTGACCAATACTGCTGGGATGACCAACACTGCTAGAGTGACCAACACTGCTAGTGACCAACACTGCTAGGGTGACCAACACTACTAGAGTGACCAACACTGCTATAGTGACCAAC
Organism: Cherax destructor; assembly: GCA_009830355.1. Taxonomy (NCBI): domain Eukaryota; kingdom Metazoa; phylum Arthropoda; class Malacostraca; order Decapoda; family Parastacidae; genus Cherax; species Cherax destructor. The sequence continues at coordinate 154,414 of WNWK01001534.1, read as the reverse complement.
ACTGTTAGAGTGACTAACACTGCTAGTGACCAACACTGCTAGGGTGAACAACACTACTAGAGTGACCAACACTGCTAGAGTGACCAACACTGCTAGAGTGACCAACACTGCTAGAGTGACCAACACTACTAGAGTGACTAACACTGCTAGAGTGACCAACACTGCTAGTGACCAACACTACTAGAGTGACCAACACTACTAGAGTGACCAACACTGCTAGAGTGACCAACACTGCTAGAGTGACCAACACTGCTAGTGACCAACACTGCTAGAGTGACCAACACTGCTAGAGTGACCAACACTGCTAGAGTGACCAACACTGCTAGAGTGACCAACACTACTAGAGTGACCAACACTGCTAGAGTGACCAACACTGCTAGTGACCAACACTACTAGAGTGACCAACACTACTATAGTGACCAACACTGCTAGAGTGACCAACACTGCAGGGATGAGGGGTCATTTTCACTAGACTTGCTCACTTAGGTTAAGTACCACTGATTCTGGCCTCTAATTTTATATCACAAGATACAGATAAAGAGAACGAGAGAGAACGAGAAAGAGAGAGAGAGAGAGAGAGAGAGAGAGAGAGAGAGAGAGAGAGAGATATATATATATATATATATATATATATATATAGAGAGAGAGAGAGAGATAACTAACACATAAAATATTATACTCTAAGACACTGTTCACATTAATCCTGCAAGTGATGCCATAAATTATCATATGAATGACAGGCAGAAGAACCAAAGCTGCTCATGAGTGAATATCATGACGACATCTGCAACACTAATGTACATTAATTAAATTTATAAACATCGGGTCACTGATGTGTATTAGTGAAATATCACATCTGAGCACTGATGTACATAAAGAGAACATCACAACATTGCTGATGTTCATTACTAAACATCGCATCACTGGGTAACTGAGTCCACTGAAAGACATAAACATTGGAAGAAAGTAATTTCTTAAGCGGAGGTCTGGTCATGGTCCGAGCTGCGGGGGCGTCGACCCCCGGAATACCTTCCAGGTAGAATCAATGATAAAGAGGTCTCGTCTCTGGCGAAGAACTGGTTTACGAAACAGAAACGTAGCACACACACACACACACACACACACACACACACACACACACACACACACACACACACACACACACACACACACAAACAACAACAACAACAACACTACGAAAAAAATATAAGACAGGGAAATACAAGAAATATTTGTGTAAATGAGACACTTGTGTGATACTTGGGTATCTTCGTTGTGGACACGTCTCTATCTACGTTGTGAACACGTCTCGCCAACCAGGTACCATACCATACCTAAGTCAGCTACTTGTCGTGTTTCTAAACAATTTTAATGAGAATCTTCCTCCGGAATGCGATCCATAACAGCCGCCTAACACCTAGACGCATAATTACTGCCAAGTGAATAAGTGCTGCAAGTGTAAGTTGACTTGCTCATACGTTCAACCTTCCTGAGAATTGAACGTGGTTCATTCGGTTGTTACGTGAACGCTATGCTACTGATCAATATTTAACAGGTACTCTATATATATATATATATATATATATATATATATATATATATATATATATATATATATATATATATATATATATATATATATATATATATATATATAGTGGAGTGGGAAGAGGAGAGAGTGGAGGTTCTGAATATAGAACCTGTTGCTTTTCAATTTAAATGTTTTTATTATTTAAATTTAGGGACATTCAGGTGATGAATGTGTCAGGATTTTATATCAAAATGCACATACACACACCATACGCACACACACACACAAACACATGAAGGCAGGAAGTGATGTGCATGGTGCTCCCAACACGAATGATCTTTCTTCAGAGACCACGTAAGCCAATATGACTCGTCTGTCCTGGTCCTTGGGGATGCTCTTAGCAAAATAGGAAGAGTATAGAGATCAGCCGAAGAGAACTTTTCTTGTTGTTTAAAGGTGGCCTCGCTAGGCGGAGCAACCCCACCCTCGCTGGTTTATTTTGGGGTCTCCCATGCTGCCCTCATCATTCTACCATTCACTGCACATGTCTCTACCTTTGTCTTTCATTATTGTTGCTGCTGCTCTTGTTATTATCAGTCGTTGCTCTCTCTATATATATTTACTATTATTAGTAGTATTACTAATAGAGGGCAGCGTGATGAGTGGAGTCCCACAAGGGTCATTGCTGAGTCAGGTACTGTTCTCCACATTCCTAAAGCATCTTGTAGTTTTCTACAAGACGAAAAGTCTTGTAGAAGACTACAAGATGACTTGAACTAGCTACTAGGATGATCACACAATTGGTTTCTTTAACTCGACCTCAGCAAGTAGATAAAAATATGAAGAGTTAAAAAGCAGAAGACTGATTAAATATTAGGGAGACAGAGATTGTTAACTTCCAACAGAGAGAAGGGCGTCGGGGTAAGTATAGTGCCGAACATATCGCAGGAAAAAACATGAACCGATTATCGCCGGGTATACTTGCGCACCTAACAAACTTAGTCATGATAGCAAACTTAGGATGGGTATTAATAACCTTAACAGCGTTACTTACGACTCTACATACAGTATACATCAAAACCGCTACAGAGTATGCAGCACCAGCATCCATGCTGGTGCTGCAAGCATGTAAATAAAGTCCTAACATTCACAATGAACCTGAGTTGAGAGGATTGACCTACAGCAAGAGAGTAAAAGAACTGAACTTGATTCCTTCAGTCTGAGGATGGTCAGGAAGTGTACTGAAATAGACGAGGTAATAACGGAAGAGAACTCTGTATATGGTATCGAAATTATATATGTTAAAACACAAGAGCCTCAAGTTAATTTATGAGACAATAATCACTACTTTAAAGCCGTCCTTTCTTACCTTCCTCTTAATGTATGTCCACAACCTTTCTTTTCACTGTTCTATCTCTCCTTATTCTTGCTATCCTTCTTATGGCCCAAGAAAAGACAAAGCAAGAGCCAATGAGGCCAAAAAACAACAATGTCACTTGACTGGAGGTTAAAAGGCTGGGCCAGGAGCTGAAATTCGACACTTGTAAACACAAATTGGTGAGTAAAAAAAATTGCGAACATAGCCAACGTCTGTGAGGCGGTACCTGTCATGTTAGGCAACACAGCAACACTACAACACAGTCATCACTCCGGCCCATGAGAGGGCTGGGGTAATGAGTGCTTCCTCAACACCTCCCCAACACTACCTCGACACCTCAACACATCCCCAACACTCAGTTCCCTCCTCAGCTCGCCCTCACTGCGGGTCTCCCTCGAGTGTCATCTCTGTATGTGAGTCTCAGGAGCCCGCAGTCTGGCTGCACAAGATCACTATCTCCTCCCGGATTTCTCAAATATTCCAACTTTGATTCTTTCTGCCGCTTTCGGGATCTGAAAATACAGGGACGGCAGCCATGGTACCAGCTACTACACAGGGATGGCAGCAATGGTACCAGCTACCACACAGTGATGGCAGCCATACTACTAGCTACCACACAGGGATGGCAACCATGGTACCAGCTACCACACAGAGATGGCAGCTATAGTACCAGCTACCACACAGGGATGACATCTATGCTACCATCTTCCACACAGGGACGGCATCTATGCTACCAGCTACCACACAGGGATGGCAGCCATACTACTAGCTACCACACAGGGATGGCAACCATGGTACCAGCTACCACACAGAGATGGCAGCCATAGTACCAGCTACCACACAGGGATGACATCTATGCTACCAGCTACCACACAGGGACGGAAGCTATGCTACAAGCTACCACACAGGGACGGCAGCTATGCTACCAGCTACCACACAGGGACGGCCTCTTTGCTACCAGCTACCACACAGAGATGGCAGCATAGTACGCAGCTATGCTACCAGCTACCACACAGAGATGGCAGCCATACTACCAGCTACCACACAGGGATGGCAGCCATACTACCAGCTACCACACAGGGACGGCAGCTATGCTACCAGCTACCACACAGGGACGGCAGCTATGCTACCAGCTACCACACAATAATGACAGTCAAACCACCAAGTACCACTCAGGAATGACAGCTAATAAGATATAACTGGGATGATGCATGAATACCGACAGACTGGAAGACAAAACGCATTTTAACGCAATAAGGAAATTTTCATAAATGACAACGTATTGTAAGGTTTACAAGATTTTTTTTCAAACCAACAAAAATGATTTCAACTTATACACCTCACGCATCCTTGAGCGAAATATAATCCTGGACATAAAAAATTATACTACAGTAAAGTGTCTCTTTGTTCCAGCCAAGATGATTCTTCTTGCTCTATAAGGATAGTTGTCGTAGCAATCAAGATAGTGTTGAAATTATATAGCGACTAAACAGGGGCGCAAGGGTGGTTGCCAAAAATATAATCCGAGGTGCATGACAACTCTCATGTGGTGCAGAAACTAAGACGTAAAACGGCATAAAAATCGGAGGGAGCGTGATGGAGAAAGACAAAGATGGAGACGTCAGTCATCGCAGCGGGTTAGGTCGGGACGGTGTTCCTTGTTGTCACTCACTTGTTTTGTCTTGGGAGTGGCTCACATCGGGGCTCCAGCGGCGCCACTGATCAAGGCGCAGCGAGACATGGTGCTCTTAGCCACCATGATGGTGTTACCATAGCTGATGCGCCCAGGGACCGTGATGTTACTACCATAGCTGATGTTGTCCCGCACGTTGAGAGTATCACAGGAGCTGCTGTCATAATATAAGGAGGAAACTTACCCTTTGCCTTACTTTAAAAAAACAACATTCAACTCACAACCAAATATAACCGGGTTCAATCCCCATGAGGAAGTATCTTTTAACTTGTTGCCCCTACTTATCTAGCAGTCAGTAGGTACCTGGATTTTAATTGACTATTGTGAGAGGCATTTTGAAGAGAAGTCCTGAAAAATCTCAGAGGAAATAAGACAAGCTGCTTAGTTTCAATGGCCTATCAGAGGTTAATAATACAAAAGAAATCTTCTTTTCTTCTTCTTCCTGTAAGTGTAGTTGACTCTGAAGAAGAAAGTGGTGAATGTGACCAGCAAAGCAGCCTAGACAGCTGCAGCAGTGACGCCCACCTCAGCATCTAGCACTTGCTGCAGTACTGTGGATGAGACGGAAATTCCCTCTCTCCTGAGTATGGTGTACACTGGTGAACGTCAGGCTAATTATTTCCCCGTTAGACTTGACTTCCCGCTATACAGCTATCGTGACTCACTATAGAGCTATCATGCTGAGTACGGTAATAACAAACTGCTGATGTATCCAAGTTTGTTTAATAATGAAAAAAAGAGGACAAGGTAGATGGACTTACAAGGTGACTTATAGCGTCTTAACTCTCTGAGGTGACTAGCAGCTCACAGTGCAGAGTAAGATATGGCTCTTTTGTTATACCTTCCCTGCCCCTGCTGCTTCCCGCTGCTCGTGCTGCCCCTGCTGCCCCTGCTGCTTCCTGCTGCTTCCTGCTGCTTCCTGCTGCTCGTGCTGCCCCTGCTCTTCCCTGTTGCACTTGCTACCCCTGCTGTCCCTGCTATTTTCTGCTGCTCGTGCTGCCCCTGCTATTTCCTGCTGCTCGTGCTGCCCCTGTTCTCCCCTGTTGCACCTGCTGCCCCTGCTGATCTAGCAGCTGTCGTGGTTTACATTGTGAAAGTGTAACGCGACTGTCGTGGCGCAGCGGGTGTGATCACCGAGGTAGGATGAGCCAAAATATGGATACAATCAGTGTCTTGCTAGAAGTGCGCCGACATCACAGTTCAGATTAGTCTCCGAGATGCAACATCCTCATCCCACAAGAACTGTTAAAAGTAGAGGCACTGTACTTCCCTCCTCCAGGATTCAACCTCGGGCTAACTGACTTCCAACAGCGCCTCAAACAATACAAACCTCCAGTCCGCATCGTCAAGTTCACACAAGCCTGCTGGATGTTCAAGCTCCTAACACTCAAAACCTCCTTTACCCTCCTTCCTCAACCCTTCCTCCAAATGTGTAAGGAAGTTCCATACATGAATGTATGTTTTTATGTATGTAGATAGATACATATGCATACATGCATACAATTTGTTATGTTTAGACGTGGTAACAACACATTATTGAGGTCCAGGAGCTGAGACTCGACCCTTGCAACCATGTAAAAAGGATAAACAGAGTACGAAAGAGTGGGAGAAAAAGAGAATAGAGAGAGAGAGAGAGAGAGAGAGAGAGAGAGAGAGAGAGAGAGAGAGAGAGAGAGAGAGAGAGAGAGAGAGAGAGAGAGAGAGAGAGAGTGTGTTAACTGTGCTCACTAAGTCTTTTATTCTTCTCTCTTCATCTTAAACAATTTTCTTAAAGTTTGTAAACGATCTGAAGAATGTTTTCTTTACTTTTATGTCCGTTGAAGAAGTTTAATATTACTTTGTTCTTTCTTTAATACTTTTATTATTACTCTACTTTGATATTAATACTTCTCTGTTTATTGTAGTTGTTGTGTTGTAGTTTACTGTGTTGTAGTTTACTGTAGTTACTGTGTTGTAATTTATTGTAGTTATTGTGTTGTAGTTTACTGTAGTTACTGTATTGTAGTTTACTGTGTTGTAGTTTACTGTGTTGTAGTTTACTGTGTTGTAGTTTACTGTGTTGTAGTTTACTGTAGTTACTGTGCTGTAGTTTACTGTAGTTACTGTGTTGTAGTTTACTGTAGTTACTGTGTTGTAGTTTATTGTAGTTACTGTGTTGTAGTTTACTGTAGTTACCGTGTTGTAGTTTACTGTGTTGTAGTTTACTGTAGTTACTGTGTTGTAGTTTAATGTAGTTACTGTGTTGTAGTTTACTGTAGTTACTGTGTTGTAGTTTACTGTAGTTACTGTGTTGTAGTTTATTGTAGTTACTGTGTTGTAGTTTACTGTAGTTACTGTGTTGTAGTTTACTGTGTTGTAGTTTACTGTAGTTACTGTGTTGTAGTTTACTGTAGTTACTGTGTTGTAGTTTACTGTGTTGTAGTTTATTGTAGGTACTGTGTTGTAGTTTACTGTAGTTACTGTGTTGTAGTTTATTGTAGGTACTGTGTTGTAGTTTACTGAAGTTACTGTGTTGTAGTTTACTGTAGTTACTGTGTTGTAGTTTACTGAAGTTGCTGTGTTGTAGTTTATTGTAGTTATTGTGTTGTAGTTTATTGTAGTTATTGTGTTGTAGTTTATTGTAGGTACTGTGTTGTAGTTTATTGTAGTTACTGTGTTGTAGTTTACTGTAGTTACTGTGTTGTAGTTTATTGTAGTTACTGTGTTGTAGTTTATTGTAGTTATTGTATTGTAGTTTATTGTAGTTACTGTGTTGTAGTTTATTGTAGTTACTGTGTTGTAGTTTATTGTAGTTACTGTGTTGTAGTTTATTGTAGTTACTGTGTTATAGTTTATTGTAGTTACTGTGTTGTAGTTTATTGTAGTTACTGTGTTGTAGTTTATTGTAGTTACTGTGTTGTAGTTTATTGTAGTTATGGTGTTGTAGTTTATTGTAGTTACTGTGTTATAGTTTATTGTAGTTACTGTGTTGTAGTTTATTGTAGTTACTGTATTGTAGTTTATTGTAGTTACTGTGTTGTAGTTTATTGTAGTTACTGTGTTGTAGTTTATTGTAGTTACTGTGTTATAGTTTATTGTAGTTACTGTGTTGTAGTTTATTGTAGTTACTGTATTGTAGTTTATTGTAGTTACTGTGTTGTAGTTTATTGTAGTTACTGTGTTGTAGTTTATTGTAGTTACTGTGTTATAGTTTATTGTAGTTACTGTGTTATAGTTTATTGTAGTTACTGTGTTGTAGTTTATTGTAGTTACTGTGTTATAGTTTATTGTAGTTACTGTGTTGTAGTTTATTGTAGTTACTGTGTTGTAGTTTATTGTAGTTACTGTATTGTAGTTTATTGTAGTTACTGTGTTGTAGTTTATTGTAGTTACTGTGTTATAGTTTATTGTAGTTACTGTGTTGTAGTTTATTGTAGTTACTGTATTGTAGTTTATTGTAGTTACTGTGTTGTAGTTTATTGTAGTTATTGTGTTGTAGTTTATTGTAGTTACTGTGTTATAGTTTATTGTAGTTACTGTGTTGTAGTTTACTGTGTTGTAGTTTACTGTAGTTACTGTGTTGTAGTTTATTGTAGTTATTGTGTTGTAGTTTATTGTAGTTACTGTGTTATAGTTTATTGTAGTTACTGTGTTATAGTTTATTGTAGTTACTGTGTTGTAGTTTACGGTAGTTACTGGTCTTGTGACTGTGTTATCCTAGTCTCATACACAGTAATATTGCTGAGCTGATCTTCAGAGAATCCAACACTGAAAGGCACCGCTGTACTCCATCTCTGCTACCTTTGTATATATGATGCAACTACACGCTCCTTGTATATATGATGATGCTCCATGTCCTTTGTATATATGATGCAACTACACGCTCCTTGTATATATGATGATGCTCCATGTCCTTTGTATATATGATGCAACTACACGCTCCTTGTATATATGATGATGCTCCATGTCCTTTGTATATATGATGCAACTACACGCTCCTTGTATATATGATGATGCTCCATGTCCTTTGTATATATGATGCTTTTCCACGCTGATGCCTTGCTGCCACCTGACACTCCTGTTCAATGACCTGACGCCTTCACCTGACCTTCACCAGTGACCTGTTTTCTATGCTATGTATATACAGTGTTCTTTTATTCTCCTGTATCATTTGAAGTGACCAAGAACCCAGGACCGAAAACTTTTAAGTAAAGGTAGCCAGAGTGTATGTCTTTTATGCTTATTGTCAGTATTGTTATACCAGTTACCTTCATTTGTGCTGCATCAGTGTTTGTGGTTGTCATTCTATCACACAGTGTTGCCTGGCATCAGTCTTTGTGGCTGTCATTCTACCACACAGTGTTGCCTGGCATCAGTGTTTGTGGCTGTCATTCTACCACACAGTGTTGCCTGGCATCAGTGTTTGTGGTTGTCATTCTACCACACAGTGTTGCCTGGCATCAGTCTTTGTGGCTGTCATTCTACCACACAGTGTTGCCTGGCATCAGTGTTTGTGGCTGTCATTCTACCACACAGTGTTGCCTGGCATCAGTGTTTGTGGTTGTCATTCTACCACACAGTGTTGCCTGGCATCAGTGTTTGTGGCTGTCATTCTACCACACAGTGTTGCCTGGCATCAGTCTTTGTGGCTGTCATTCTACCACACATTGTTGCCTGGCATCAGTGTTTGTAGTTGTCATTCTACCACACAGTGTTGCCTGGCATCAGTGTTTGTGGTTGTCATTCTACCACACAGTGTTGCCTGGCATCAGTGTTTGTGGCTGTCATTCTACCACACAGTGTTGCCTGGCATCAGTGTTTGTGGTTGTCATTCTACCACACAGTGTTGCCTGGCATCAGTCTTTGTGGCTGTCATTCTACCACACAGTGTTGCCTGGCATCAGTGTTTGTGGTTGTCATTCTACCACACAGTGTTGCCTGGCATCAGTGTTTGTGGCTGTCATTCTACCACACAGTGTTGCCTGGCATCAGTGTTTGTGGCTGTCATTCTACCACACAGTGTTGCCTGGCATCAGTGTTTGCGGTGGTGACTCTACCACACAGTGTTGCCTGGCATCAGTGTTTGTGGCTGTCATTCTACCACACAGTGTTGCCTGGCATCAGTGTTTGTGGCTGTCATCCTAAAACACAGTGTTGCCTGGCATCAGTGTTTGTGGCTGTCATCCTACCACACAGTGTTGCCTGGCATCAGTGTTTGTGGCTGTCATTCTACCACACAGTGTTGCCTGGCATCAGTGTTTGTGGCTGTCATTCTACCACACAGTGTTGCCTGGCATCAGTGTTTGTGGTGGTGACTCTACCACATAGTGTTGCCTGGCATCAGTGTTTGTGGTGGTGACTCTACCACACAGTGTTGCCTGGCTTCAGTGTTTGTGGTGGTGACTCTACCACACAGTGTTGCCGGGCATCAGTGTTTGTGGTGGTGACTCTACCACACAGTGTTGCCTGGCATCAGTGTTTGTGGTGGTGACTCTACCACACAGTGTTGCCTGGCATCAGTGTTTGTGGTGGTGACTCTACCACATAGTGTTTCCTGGCATCAGTGTTTGCGGTGGGGACTCTACAACACAGTGTTGCCTGGCATCAGTGTTTGTGGTGGTGACTCTACCACACAGTGTTGCCTGGCATCAGTGTTTGTGGTGGTGACTCTACCACACAGTGTTGCCTGGCATCAGTGTTTGTGGTGGTGACTCTACCACACAGTGTTGCCTGGCATCAGTGTTTGTTGTGGTGACTCTACAACACAGTGTTGCCTGGAATCAGTGTTTGTGGTGGTGACTCTACCACACAGTGTTGCCTGGCATCAGTGTTTGTGGTGGTGACTCTACAACACAGTGTTGCCTGGCATCAGTGTTTGCGGTTGTAACTCTACCACACAGTGTTGCCTGGCATCAGTGTTTGTGGTGGTGACTCTACCACACAGTGTTGCCTGGCATCAGTGTTTGTGGTGGTGACTCTACAACACAGTGTTGCCTGGCATCAGTGTTTGCGGTTGTAACTCTACCACACAGTGTTGCCTGGCATCAGTGTTTGTGGTGGTGACTCTACCACACAGTGTTGCCTGGCATCAGTGTTTGTGGTGGTGACTCTACCACACAGTGTTACCTGGCATCAGTGTTTGTGGTGGTGACTCTACAACACAGTGTTGCCTGGAATCAGTGTTTGTGGTGGTGACTCTACCACACAGTGTTGCCTGGCATCAGTGTTTGTGGTGGTGACTCTACAACACAGTGTTGCCTGGCATCAGTGTTTGCGGTTGTAACTCTACCACACAGTGTTGCTGCGATGTACACTGTATCTTTACTGTTATATCCGGTAATACTAGCAGTGTTACCCACACGATATACACTTGTTAAGGGCTTATAACAGCTGGAGGAAGAGGAGGAGGAGGAATTGGAGACGAAGAAGAAGGAGGAGGAGGAGGATCCTGGAACATATATATGATCTTTCTCACCACCTTTCTCCTCGTGTTTGGATGACGATTGTTTCTTGTTCGGCTCAAAATCGAAAGGGCCAAGATTCAATTACCAGAAAGGGCGAGACGTGTGGGCTAGTCTCCTTACACCTGCTGCCTCTGTTTACCTAGCTGCAAGTAGGTGCCTGTGTCTTAGTCGACAGTCGAGAGTCACATCTTGTCTAAGCAACCAACATTGTCTAACATGCAACTTTCTACATGTCCAGTGACTGGTCGGGTAATATATATTATCTACGATATATCCACTACACGAGGGTCATTAATATCCACTACACGAGGGTCATTAAGAGGCGCGTGAGTTTCCCTGTCTCCTAATATCATGTTTATTTTTCCCCTATAATCTACCTTGTCCATAATTACTATCGCATTTGCTTTGTCTGCTTTCGTAAGGTGAAGTCCAGGATCTTTCCTAAATTCATGGTTTAACTTAACAAATCTTTGAGGACATCAACATCATCAACATCAACATCAAGGGTATACACACCTCGGTGTGTATACCCTTGACCAAGGGTATAAACACCTCGGTGTGTATGGTAGCAGGTCCAGAGCTGTTTATTCATTGACAAGATTTTATTATCTTTTATCTTGAAATTGTAGTCAGTTAATCTTTATATAAATGCAGTTCTAGTTCATAAATTACAAGTATATTCATGGTAAAAAATAATAATAATTCTGTTATCAATATTTCAAATATTCATTATATAAATTATAACATAGAAACACATTTGCATATTCGAAAAAAAGTAAGTCAGAGAACATACATAGTATAATAATAATAATAATAACAACAACAACAACAACAAAAATAATAATAATAATAATAATAATAATAATAATAATAATAATAATAATAATAATATTATTATTATTATTATTATTATTATTATTATTATTATTATTATTATTATTATTATTATTATTATTATTATTATTATTATTATTATTATCATGCCTGGCATGTCATTTAGGTCACCATCAATATCTGTGTCAGCAATGATCCTAATGATCAGAGATCACGTGACAATTGTTTATGGGTCATGGGGAAATATTGCCCAGTGATCGTAAGTCTCTCTGTGCCAGAGTCACCTGTTACAGTGATGGTGGGGAGGACAGGCAGGCAGGAGACATGGGTGATAGTTGGTGGGGAGGACAGGCAGGCAGGAGACATGGGTGATAGTTGGTGGGGAGGACAGGCAGGCAGGAGACATGGGTGATAGTTGGTGGGGAGGACAGGCAGGCAGGAGACATTGGTGATAGTTGGTGGGAAGGACAGGCAGGCAGGAGACATGGTGATAGTTGGTGGGGAGGACAGGCAGGCAGGAGACATGGGTGATAGTTGGTGGGGAGGACAGGCAGGCAGGAGACATGGGTGATAGTTGGTGGGGAGGACAGGCAGGCAGGAGACATGGGTGATAGTTGGTGGGGAGGACAGGCAGGCAGGAGACATGGGTGATAGTTGGTGGGGAGGACAGGCAGGCAGGAGACATGGGTGATAGTTGGTGGGGAGGACAGGCAGGCAGGAGACATGGGTGATAGTTGGTGGGGAGGACAGGCAGGCAGGAGACATGGGTGATAGTTGGTGGGGAGGACAGGCAGGCAGGAGACATTGGTGATAGTTGGTGGGGAGGACAGGCAGGCAGGAGACATGGGTGATAGTTGGTGGGGAGGACAGGAGGCAGGAGACATGGGTGATAGTTGGTGGGGAGGACAGGCAGGCAGGAGACATGGGTGATAGTTGGTGGGGAGGACAGGAGGCAGGAGACATGGGTGATAGTTGGTGGGGAGGACAGGCAGGCAGGAGACATGGGTGATAGTTGGTGGGGAGGACAGGCAGGCAGGAGACATGGGTGATAGTTGGTGGGGAGGACAGGCAGGCAGGAGACATGGGTGATAGTTGGTGGGAGGACAGGCAGGCAGGAGACATGGGTGATAGTTGGTGGGGAGGACAGGCAGGCAGGAGACATGGTGATAGTTGGTGGGGAGGACAGGGAGGCAGGAGACATGGTGATAGTTGGTGGGGAGGACAGGCAGGCAGGAGACATGGGTGATAGTTGGTGGGGAGGACAGGGAGGCAGGAGACATGGGTGATAGTTGGTGGGGAGGACAGGCAGGCAGGAGACATGGGTGATAGTTGGTGGGGAGGACAGGCAGGCAGGAGACATGGGTGATAGTTGGTGGGGAGGACAGGCAGGCAGGAGACATGGGTGATAGTTGGTGGGGAGGACAGGCAGGCAGGAGACATGGTGATAGTTGGTGGGGAGGACAGGCAGGCAGGAGACATGGGTGATAGTTGGTGGGGAGGACAGGAGGCAGGATACATGGGTGATAGTTGGTGGGAGGACAGGAGGCAGGAGACATGGGTGATAGTTGGTGGGGAGGACAGGAGGCAGTGAACATGGGTGATAGTTGGTGGGAGGACAGGCAGGCAGGAGACATGGGTGATAGTTGGTGGGGAGGACAGGCAGGCAGGAGACATGGTGATAGTTGGTGGGGAGGACAGGCAGGCAGGAGACATGGGATGATATGGATCTGCGGAGGACCATAACTGATATGATGATATATGGTGGTGATGACCATGCCAGTTAGTGAACCATGGATTATGGACCATGAACCATGGATTATGGACCATGAACCATGATTATGGACCATGAACCATGGATTATGGACCATGAACCATGGATTATGGACCATGAACCATGGATTATGGACCATGAACCATGGATTATGGACCATGAACCATGGATTATGGACCATGAACCATGGATTATGGACCATGAACCATGGATTATGGACCATGAACCATGGATTATGGACCATGAACCATGGATTATGGACCATGAACCATGGATTATGGACCATGAACCATGGATTATGGACCATGAACCATGGATTATGGACCATGAACCATGGATCATAAACTATGAATTATGGACCATGAGCCATGGATTATGGACCATGAACCATGCATTATGGACCATGAACCATGGACCATAAACTATGAATTATGGACCATGAGCCATGATTATGGACCATGAACCAATGGATACATAAACTATGAATTATGGACCATGAACTATGATTATGGACCATGAACCATATTATGACCATGAATTATGGACCATGACCATAAACTATGAATTATGGACCATGAACATGATTATGGACCATGAACCATAAACCATGGATTATGGACCATAAACTATGAATTATGGACCATGAAACATGGATTATGGACCATGAACCATGGATTATGGACCATGAACCATGGATTATGGACCATGAACCATAAACTATGAATTATGAACCATAAACTATGAATTATGGACCATGAACCATGGATTATGGACCATGAACCATAATATGATTATGAACCATAATATGAATTATGGACCATGAACCATGGATTATGGACCATGATTATGACTATGAATTATGGACCATAAACATGAATTATGGACCATGAACCATGATTATGGACCTAATGAATGACATAAACATGGATTATGGACCTCATGAAGGACCATGAACCATGATTATGGACCATGAACCATGGATTATGGACATGAACCATGGATTATGGACCATAACATGATTATGGACCATGAATGATATGACATGACCGATGGACCGTGAACTGATTTGGACTCAAGAGCATGTGATATGGACCATAAAAGGATTATGGTGAAGCCATGGATGTATGGGAGACATGGATTATGGCCTGAAAGGATTTGGGCTTGAATGATATGGTGATGGTTTGTCTGATGGATGGGTGTGGTTGGACTGGAATTGTGGAGTGGCTGGGGAGTGTGTGTTTATGTGGAGTGGGTGTTAAGTTGGTGTGGTCTTGTTCTACTGTGGGTATGTAGAAAAAAAATTACAGATAAAGAGTTAAAAAATCATCGAAACATCAGACTAACACAAATTTAAAATGAGACTTCATCACAAAACTGTAATAAAACACACACACACACACACACACACACACACACACACACACACACACACACACACACACACACACACACACACACACACACACAAACACACACACCTCACCACACACACCAGCAGGCCACATCAGGTGTCTACACACCACTACACACACGACACACACACACACACACCCCGATCACACACCTTCTTCCACGGCGGTTCAGGCGGCGAAACATTTCGAAGTGTTTCGTTACACACACACACACACACACACAAACACACACACACACACACACACACACATACAACAGGCCTAGTGTCTAATCGACATGTGCCTAGGACAAAATGGTAACTAACTAACACACACACACACACACACACACACACACATAAAATCCTTGTTAGGCAAGTCTCCTCAGGGAAGGTAACACTCCTCACTAACCCGTCGTGATAACCATCTGAAGGTGTTTATTGACGGGAGGTGTGTGGGTGTGTAGATTCATTTGAGTGTTTTTCTTTCATTTCGGTGTTCATCTTCCCTTGTGTTTCATGTAAGTGTTCATCGTTCAACTATGTCCTCTTATTTTGGTCCATCCCTTGTTACACAATCTGCCCTTGCAAACCATTTCGGTCACTCTAAGTATCTTGCACATCATGATCATATCTCCTTTGACTCTTCACTCTTTCAGAGACATGAGGTTCTGTTCATTTAGTTGAACTTCGTAGGTCGTGTGTTTTAAATCCATAATCACTGGATGCAAATATCTGAATGTTCTGGAGTTTTTTAAGCACTTCATTAAGAACGTCTCTCACAAACGGAGGAGGGACCCTTCACCACTCCTTGTGTTGAATGTCTCCACGCGGGTTTAGTTCTTTATTTAATCAACGATAAATAAATACGTTGTCAATTTTCCCAGTGTGATGCTTCACCCTTCACCATGACTCACTGACTTGTGACTTTCGAGTGTTTCTTAAACAAGTGAAGTACAATTCCCATCATCCCGTCTTGTACCACAAGTTTCTTGACCAGTCTCTGGTGAAACACAGAGTTGAATGCCTTCTAAATCTCTAAGGCATAGTCTGACCATCCTCTTACTGATTTCTTCAGTTTCTCATAAAATCCATGTAGATTAGTGAGAGAGAGCATTTGTCTTGTGCAAACGTCAGGTGTTGTTCCTTAGATGTAGTTGAAGTATTGCGTCGTCGACAAGAGGTTGAAAGACACATGCAGCTTCTTCTCTCCAGATGATCCATCAACATGTGTCTTGAGTAAGCAGGGCTTCCCACACTCATGTGAATTATAATCGATCATAAAGACTTTACTATAGTAATTATTAGCTGGAAACGAACTTTATCAGTTCACAAGTCGGACCAAAACGTCGTCTTAAGTTACTTTCTGCAATGTGCTGGTTATCTGTGTATTATTCCAGTCACGGTATTGTGTGTTTTTGTTATTTATCAGTTCACTGACTGACTTACAGTGTTGTACCCCAGGAGACGTGGCTCTATATGATGACTGAGACACTTGTGTAACACTGTGGAAACGTTCCGCCAGCCAGTGGCTTCTTCAGTCCAGTTCAGAGAAGAACGCTGAAAGATGAGAATGATACCCAAGTGATCCACAAGTGTCTTTCTTATTCCTCAACGTGTCGGTTTTCTGAACCATTTACCTACAATTCATGTCAGACACAACAAATATCTTGGGATCTTGATATAGAGAATTCTACGCTTGCCTAACCTATAGGCATGAATTACTTTCACCTGTGGATTTATCCATGGTGACACTGCCTCCCACTGCTGCGCCTCACCTGTCTGCAGTATATAAGCTCCTTCTCCGCGTATATGCTGTACTTTTATCAAGACTGATGGACTGATCACAACGACTCCAGGCTGAGGGATTGATTGCCTCAAACTCCTTCTGATCTTCCACCATTCTTCTCTGTACTGGACTGAGAAAGCCACTGGCTGGCGACACGTTTCTACAATAAAGATACCCCAAGTGTTTCCCAAGTATCGAATTCATCAATTTGTTGGTTTTCATTTAGATATCTTTTTTATTTTATGGTGCATCAGGTTGCAGAGCCTCACAGAAATTGACCTGTACTTTAGAATGCTAATATCTGGATTTTTTTGAAGCTGGACACCAGATTAGTTCAGGAATCGGGTAGAACTATCTCTCTTCCGTTTACTGTCTTGTTTCTACAATAATTACCTTTTGTAATTACATATTTATAGCTTCACGAGCAGAGCTGTGCTTGTTGTATCCTGATTTCGCTTTCTCCTGTGTCCATTATCTGGGACTAATTCTCATTTAACTGCATCATTCGTCTCTCACTCGAATTGCTCGTTTTATCCAGGTCATCTTGTTATGATTTACATTAATTTCTATTATTTATTTTGAACAAGTCGTAATAGCTTAACACGTTTGGTATATAGGAACTTTCAGACTGACAGTCGAATTGTTTACTAGTTAGTAAGTTTATTTAGGCACTGATACGCATAAGTACAATTACCATACATATTGTAAATTACCTAGGATAACCCCCCAAAAAAGTCAAAGTGACTTATTTATACTGGGGTCTCGTGTATAAATAAGGAGTTATATTCACCTTTTCATAAATATTTTTTTCCAATATTTTTGCAGGCAATATCTTAGTATTATTTTCAAATATTTTGTAGTGTAATCAAGAATATTTCAAATTAGATAACTTAATTCTTCTGCACATTCTTTTAAAGTCCATGAGAGTATTTCAGGTGGTCTTGTTGTTACTAAGATACGTCTATACTCACAACGACGGCCTTTTCCTCTTATTTTAAATATTGGCACAGATTAAGTCACTTAGGTTCCAACATTTAATTAATGGAACACAAAATAACAACGAGGAAACTGAAAGAAAAGATATTTTTAGAATTAATTTATAATTGTTAATGGTTATAATCATAACCATAATTCTTAAAGGGGTGACCCGGTAAGCCAGCGGAAGGCCTCGGTCAGATGACCAAAAGCTCCAGCTGTGGGTCATCAAATGACTAAGACCCGGGTCAGGAAACACTTGTCCTGTTTCCTGAAAAACCTTACCTGACCTAATCTGGCCTCTTTTCTAAAGATGTCCACTCGGAGCCTAATATATATTTTTCAGTGTGTTGTTATTGACTCTCCTCGTACTGTACGTGATCACAGCGGATTGCTTAATTATTCTGCACATTCCTTAAAATCCAAGGTAATACTTCATATGGATATGCTGTTTTGCTTTAAGACTTTCCATTAATATTTTACTGTGATTTGTCCAAAGTTCCAAATCGCTTTAGGAATATAAGTTTCAGCAGGTCAGGTCAAAGGTTAGTGAGATACTATTGAGTTACGACTCTGTGTAAACTGAAATATTTTCCTGTGGTAGAGTAAAGGAAGCCGCGGCAACAATGAAAATACGTGGAACAAACAACAGCAAGCGCAGCTGCAACATTGCAAGGCAATAAACACAACATCAGCCCCCCCGTCCCCCTTCCCTCAGAAAAACGCACAGTTTTCACGCAGCTGCGTAGCAGCAGCTGCGTTATAAAATTCATCAACAAGTGTTGAACACTGGAGTGCCAGTCTAACAAACTACACACTTAACGAAGGACACCAGGCACTCTTGCAAGAGAATCTGCCTGAATGCACGCCGTGTGTGTGTGTGCGTGTACGCTTTGGCAGGTGAGCATTCGTGTGCATGAATACGTCCTTGTGTGGGGTATATGTGTGTGTGTATATGTGAGTGTGTGTGTGTGTGTGTGTGTGTGTGTGGCGAGCGCGCACGCACACAAAACGCATACACAGACAAACACACACACCCAGGCAGCGTACATAAGGAGCGAGCGAGGGGCATGCACACTGTGTCGGTACTTGGCGAGTGTGGCTGCTAGTGCTCTCCTCCACTCAGTGAGACCAGCATTCCTGTTTGCTACAAGACTCTCCCCTTCTCTCACTATACATCTCTTCCTCGCTCTCACTTGGCGTCTCTCTCCCTACAAACCATGACGCTACCGCGATCCTTAGCCACGCTGGTGTTACTGCTCCTGGGTGTGTGTGTTGAAGCGAGGGTGACCAACACTACCAGTAGCAGCGCCTCAGCCTCCTCCTGCGATCCCAACAAACTCACTGTGTACAAAGTGTTGTTGCAGACAGCCTGGAGCAGAGAAGTGTTCCCCAAGCAGTACCCTGAGTGGCGACCCCCAGCACAGTGGTCCAAAGTTGTAGGTAAGTACACCATTCTTGTCTCTCTTAAAAGTATATATTTAAGACTCGAGCTGTCCTCAAAGTAGTAATTTTGGTTTAGTGTTTCAGATAAATGCAGCATCCGTGTATATATCTTGAAAGTATATATTTTAGATTAGCTCTATCCTCAAATTGGAAATTTTAGTGCCTTATCACTCAGTAGTAGTTCATTAGTGTGTTAAGGTTAAAGACTACTGGCTGCATGGGACTTATTAAAGATAAGGTGAATACATTAATCTCTAAATTTGAGTACCAAGTAAATTTCATTTTTTATTTACATTTCTCTGTATATACACAGAGAGATACACACTGTTCTGTGCATTTACACAGAGAGATAAACTCAGCTGTGTATATACACTGAAAGACACACAGATATCAGTTGTTCATTTATCGAGGGACTTGTTGCCAGAGTAATGTTTGTACTCAGCGATTACTAAACTAAGGATCGAGCCTTCAAACAGTCCTTGCACTGAACAACCCACAGGGGTTTAGTGCTTCACATAAATATAATAATAAACGAGGTGCCAGGGAAGGCAAGCGTCTCAGTCGACCACAATGAACAACTGATTTAATTATCATAGAAATAATAAATAATGTTTAGGAGTGGAGTCAGTGTTAAGATTTTTTAATGATGAGAAATGTTTTCACTTGGATCATAAGACTATCACATGATACTTTGCGGCTGATGAAGGCCTCTTGATCTAAGGAACCGGAGCCATCCTTCTGTCCTCGGATCAAACAAGATTTGCCTCTATGAAGAAAATGACACATTTTTTTTTACTAGAAAAATAGTCACGGGAAAAACGGAGTTGTAGATAAGAAAATTATTAGAATAGAAAAACTTTTGAGTAGTTTTATTATTGTTTCCTTTGGAAACAAATGAACCACTAAACGGATGGTGTTTAAACCCATGGTGAGTGAGTCGTTAAACTCCAGGATGGTGCGTAAACCACTCGGCCTGGAGTTTTACCACTCACTGGCCATGGGTTCTAACCCTACCCGTTCCCTGGTTTGTTTGTAATCGTGTTATTACAATTACGTGAGTCAAGAAACAAACGAGTCTGAACGTCGACTTTATCAACTTAGATAATACGTGTAGACTGGGGGAAATAATACAGATAAGAGGCTGTCAGCAAGGAAGAACAATCCTGGATGTTGTTGACAAGTGTCCAGCACCTGAACTATGATATCCTTGTACAATCTACGCAAACGGCTTTAAACACAGTGTAATGAGAGCTGAGTTTCTTTCAGTTTTTGGTGTGTGAACACCGAACTTACACAATCCACTTGTTGTAAGAGCCAAGAGCTGGGCGTCGCTCCACAGTATAATGTCAATGCTGACTTTTTATTTTGTGGCATGATTGATGCATTAGCCTTGTTGCCTCTAGATGACATTTATGAAGGAATGAACTAGTTCAGAACTGTCATTCCTAAAGATCCACCTGAGGCTAAGCAGTAACTCATTTACTTAGATTGTTTATAAATTATAGTGGTTCATTTCGACAGTCAATTACTAGTTGTTAGTCCTAGTAATGATCTACACATTCCTTTAAGAGGCACGTCATTTCTCCTGTCTTCTAATATCATGTTTATTTTTTCCCTGTAATCTACCTTGTCCATAATTACTATCGCATTTGCTTTGTTTGCTTTCGTAAGGTGAAGTCCAGGATCTTTCCTTAATTCAGGGTATAACTTAACAAATCTTTGAGGTTTTCTCAGACCTCTACAACACAATTGTCCTCAAAGATTTGTTAAGTTATACCATGAATTAAGGAAAGATCCTGGACTTCACCTTACGAAAGCAGACAAAACAAATGCGATAGTAATTATGGACAAGGTAGATTATAGGGGAAAAAATAAACACGATACGTATTAGGAGACAGGGAAACTCAGGCGTCTCTTAACACTCACTGTGTCGCTCCTTGACGATCCTCACCTGTGCGACACGCACGGTGCAATTATTAACAACAAGTCATGCACTAAGAGCATATGTGAAGGATGGAACAATAAGTTCTTCAATCTCCTCGGTCACCATCATTATTCATAGTGGCGCGCTATTCACTGATTTCATGGTGATGAAGCGACGGTGTCAGGAATCAGTGAGCGTGGGCACAACAGACACTACTGAACACAACCAGAGCGTCTTCAACCTGGCAAAGCCCTTGCCACACGTGTTCTTACATAAGCACCACAAAACCGGTAATCCAACAACATTTCGAGCCTAAATAATGGAGCAGTGGTAGAACAACATACACGATCACAAAGGGCATGTTTATTTGAAGTATTCCTCTCCTGGGACCCCTTGTTACTCCAAACGTTACCAAGGTCCCATATCCCAATAAATTGCATTTTGTGTCCAATGGAGCAGCGGGCTGACTGCAGTGCTCTGCTACCAACATCAAAACCAGCTGTCAAACCATTCCTTAATGGTCTTACCTTACTCTCCTCCGTGAGTGTATGTGTGTAAAAAAGTATCATTCCTATGAGGCTTAACCCCCTGAGCGAAAGGTGTTATCAACCTGGGAGAAAAAGTATTTGAGGTGGTCAGTCCCTCAGCCTAGAGAAGAGTTCAGTTCCATGGTCTGGAACGATATCGTTCCAGATCATGGAACGATATCGTGTCTTTATAACGATATCGTTATAAAGACACTTTAATCCAAGGAAATAAATAAGTTTAATAGGCACAGATACACATAAGTACTAATTATCGTACATAGTGTGAATTACCTAGTATAACTCCATAAAAAGTCAGGTGCTGTCTAGATCAGGTTACATCTCTTACGTATACAAAGTGGGGGCATTTCTTCAGAATGTTTGGTAATATGTCACTGTGAATGAAGTATTTAGACATTTGTTAAACCTTCGTGAGTGCTAAGGTCAGCCAGAAGGTTGATCATGTCTAACACCACTGAATGAACCTTACTAGCTAACATTATTATCATTAAAATGTGCATCACACAGCGCTCTTAGCTGCATTTTAAGAGAATATTTGACCAAATTCTTTATATTTTATGGTAAAGAAAAAAACTATAGTTTCGAATTCTCATAATTTTTTTCGGGTTTTATGTAATTTTAAGACATTTAAATTTTCCACTGATATTACAATTTAAAAAAAAAATGAGATTTGAATTTTGAGATTTACAAGAATATAATATAGTTAGGAATTATTACACTGTAATGTTAAATTTAGCTTGTAGTGTCGAACTGAGGTTCTTCACATACATTGTATCCGTCGGTGAATAAGACACATATGTAACATAGCTATCTTTACTGACGGAACGTTTCGCCCACACAAGTTTCATCGGTCAAATACGGAAGTAATTATGATACTGGAGACCATAAAACAACTAGAGACAGTACAAGTATAGAGGTATTTTGAAGATAATCAGTCCCTCAGCCTTGATAGAAGGCGGTCAGTCTCGTAGCCTCTGTCAGAGCTGTATGACCCTAGGTGGGTTTAGCACTTTGTTTTGATTATAATAATAATAGTAGCCTCTGTATTTCGGCATTGTTTACCATTTATGAAGGATTATATTCTTTGTTAATCGACTCCAGTTTGCAAATGTGAACCTGATAAGTTGAGATGGTAAATATATATATATATATATATATATATATATATATATATATATATATATATATATATATATATATATATGTATATATATAATGTGTGTGTGTGTGTGTGTGTGTATGTGTGTGTACTCACCTAGTTGAGGTTGCAGGGGTCGATCCATAGCTCCTGGCCCCCGCCTCTTCACTGGTCGCTACTGGGTCACTCTTCCTGCTCCATGAGCTTTATCATACCTCTTCTTAAAGCTATGTATGGATCCTGCATCCACTGGTCGCTACTGGGTCACTCTTCCTGCTCCATGAGCTTTATCATACCTCTTCTTAAAGCTATGTATGGATCCTGCCTCCACTACATCACTTCCCAGACTATCCCACTTCCTGACAACTCTGTGACTGAAGAAATACTTTCTAACGTCCCTGTGAGTCATCTTCCCACTGTGACCCCTTGTTGCTGTGTCCCATCTCTGGAACATCCTGTGTGTGTGTACTCACCTAGTTGTGTGTGTGTGTGTGTGTGTTTACTCACCTAGTTGGGTGAGTACACACACACACACAACTAGGGGCCAGGAGCTATGACTCGACCCCTGCAACCACAACTAGGTGAGTACACACACACACAGGATGTGTGTGTGTGTGTGTGTGTGTGTGTGTGTGTGTGTTTGTGTGTGTGTATGTCGTGTTGAATAGGTAAAACTGGTCAATTAGCAAGAACTCATTTAAAATTAAGTCCTTTCTAAAATTTTCTCTTATACGTTTACAGATATATTTTTCCATTTATGTTAATGTAAAAATTAATAATTTTGTACCAAAGGAACCTTAGAAAACTTACCTAACCTTATTATAACAAGCGCAATTTAATTTAGCCTAATCCAACTTAATATATTTTACATAAGTTTAAAATAATTTAATAATAAACAAAAACAATTAAATATATATATTTCGTTAGGTTCAGAATGATTTTTGCGAAATTATTGCATACACAAATTTTCGCTTGCCTTATTCAGCAAGAAGAGCGTTGCTATTTAAGCCAAACTCGCAAGTTTTACCTATTCGGCACGACATATATATATATATATATATATATATATATATATATCTTAGTAAGCATAAGCCAATCAGGAGTAGGCATCGTAGTGACATCATAGAGACAGCAATAGAGGTGGGAATGCACAAGGCGCCAGGTCTCCGAACCAGACACGACGACGCCTCCAACACCATCCATCTATACCCCCCTCCCCCACCTCCCCTTCCCATTCATTCACCCACCCATCTCCCCATCATTTAGAATGTCTCCCCAGCACTCACACTTTCCTGATACACTACATCTGACACACACACACACATGGAGACTCGTCTCCATTCCTCGACTCATATTCCAGTATCATGTGTCATGGCAAATACATACTGCACCTGTTGCTGCCTGTATTCCTGTGTTATGGGAAAAGAGAGAGAGAGAGAGAGAGAGAGAGAGAGAGAGAGAGAGAGAGAGAGAGAGAGAGAGAGAGAGAGAGAGAGAGAGAGAGAGAGAGAGAGAGAGAGAGAGAGAGAGAGAGAGAGAGAGAGAGAGAGAACTTTAAAGTTCACATCGAAGCTGTCTATCGAAAAAGTCTATTTAATTATATCTTGATTAAGGACTATCATGCATTTTCTAGATGTTTGAGGCAAGAATAATAAAGCAGAAGGCTCTCTCCCTGCTCTTCACTTCCTCTGACCACTGCCGTCACCAAACAGGGCGAGAGAAATTGAACCGAATGGAAAGATTGAATTAGAGTCTATCTCTACTCTTAGTACTGTTCTCACCTCAAGTTCCCGTCTTATTTTACTGCCATCCACTGAGCTGTGTGTTCCAGGGGCTCTTCTAGTTACCATTAATTCTGCTTGTGGATGCTGTGGTACAGATGGACGGCTTCGGAGGAAATCCCGGGGTACTGCTGGGTACTGCTGGGTTACTGCTGGGGTACTGCAGGGGTACTGCTGGGTTACTGCTGGGGTACTGCAGGGGTACTGCTGGGTTACTGCTGGGGTACTGCAGGGGTACTGCTGGGTTACTGCTGGGGTACTACTGGCTCTGCTGTGACTACCACCATCACCACAGCTACTACACATCCGTCACTGGCATCATTATTAACCTGAGTGGCTTGTTGTTATCTGTTTACACTGGCGTAGTTAATGAACTAACATCAGGAATCGGTTGGCAGCAGTTTGATCCTGTATAATATTTAGTTGAATCTTATGTTTGGAGACTGAATGTCCAATTGGTTCTTAAAACTGTATTGTCTTCGCTTTTACAACTCCAGATGAGAGTTGGTTCCAGTTTCCTATAATTCTATTTGTAAACAAAAAATTATACGTTCGTATTCAATCTTTTGCCTCGAAGTTTCATTCCATTGTTTAGAGATTTAAACTAACTTTGCACGTGAAATAGTTCACGAGAGAGAGAGAGAGAGAGAGAGAGAGAGAGAGAGAGAGAGAGAGAGAGAGAGAGAGAGAGAGATGGTTGTGTGATCCTTCTCCTTGGTGAGTCTTGATTGTACAGCTGTGTCAACAATGATGATGGTGATGGTGGTAGTGGCGGAGGTGGTGGTGATAGTGGTAGTACTGATGGTAGTGGTAATGTTGGTAGTAGTATTAGTAGTAGTAGTAGTGGCGGAGATAGTGGTAGAAGCAATAGCAGAGGTAGTTGAATGTAGTCTTGCTGAGCAAGACTACGTTCTATCTTCCTCCTCTATCCGAATAATTGAGGTTAGAATAGTATAGTAGAAGGCTCTCTCCCCACCCTTCACTAACTCTGAAAAAATTGTCAGTAAATAATATAAATTAATATTTTAACGTCACAAGCAGACAAAACTAAAGAAATATACACTGGGATTTTTATTGAGACATGAAGGTGGAAGCAAAGCAGAAGCAAGACATCCTAGAGTGAATTTTTGCATCCTGGTGAAGATTGACCCAGTCAGTCGTCTAACAACAACAACAACAACAACAACAACAACAGAGTCAAAACAACGAAAACATCCACTGTTTTCGAATCATTTCCTTCTCTCTTCTTCTCTTTCTTTCTTTTTTTCTCTGTCTGTATCGCTTCCTTTATGTTATATATACACGGTTATATATGTCACTGCTAGAATGCAACGACACTTATATAAACAACAAAAACTGTTGTAGGTTGTTGCTTATTTACTAAATCTGTTTAAAATTGAATATGCCTAAACTAGGGCGATTTGAGGCGTTTCAGACGAGTTGTTAAATAGTTGAGAGTTGAGCTGGGGAGAGTGAGATTGAATAACTAGGTTAAATAAGGGTAAGATCTGCAAATGGGATTTTTTTTTTAGTTGAAAATTGTGTGTGAAGGACAAGATGATGATGGAGATAGTGGAGGAGGCAGTGATAAAAGTTTATGAGATGCGGCAGCGATTGATGGAGGGAGAGGGGTAGGGGGGGAGTGAAGGAAGAGGAGAGGAGAGGGAGGGAGGGAGGTAGGGGGTAGGGAGCTATAGGGAGGGACAGAACGTGAGATTGAGTTTGGGGTATCTGTTGACAGAAGAGTAATAGGAGGCAATGTGGAGAAGAGAGAGAGAGAGAGAGAGGAGAGAGAGAGAGAGAGAGAGAGAGAGAGAGAGAGAGAGAGAGAGAGAGAGAGAGAGAGAAGAGAGAGATAGAGTTCTCCCACCACACTAGTAGAGTTGACTGATGCTTCAGACAAGGTAGTGGAGACGCGACAAGGTCACACACAAACCAAGGATGATGCCGCCACAATGAGAAAATAAATTAAATAAGTGATATAACCGCTAAGTGAAGCAGAAAAGATAAAGAGTGCGATAAAGTGGAAGAGGAGAGACGCATGTGTGGACAAACTGGAAGAAAGAAGCGTAAAGTGCTAAAAATAGTGGATAGCAAGTCCTGGGTAAATACGAGGGCGAACTTGTGCAGCTGAGGTCGTCTGTTTGACTTATGGTGTATGTCAAGGAACTTAACCTTAACTTATGATTATTATAGTAGGAGCTAAGTTAAGATTATTAGAGTGTGTGCTAACCTTTACTTTATTGCAGTGGCATATAATCTTGAGTTATGGAGCTTGTAATAACACGTAACCTTGAGTAATGGAGTATGTGACAACAAGTTATAAAGTTTGTAATAACATGTAATAGTCTTTTATGGAGTAGGTAATAACCTCTCAGTGAGCAATTGTTGCCTTCACGTCACGAATGTTCAACATCATCAATATTTTTCCCAAGAACATTTTCATTTCTTAAGTTGTCTACACTCTGCCCGAGACAAACATCTCTTGTTCTAAATATTTTCTTGTTTATATATTTTTTTTAGCAAGCTGACTAGCTCTTCTTAATTGGTACAGGTTCGTGAGAGACCCACGCAGAGAGCTGGTCAAGGAGGAGTTGTGTGTGTGTGTATGTGTGTATGTGTATGTGTGTGTGTATGTATGTGTATATGTTTGTGTGTATGTGTATGTATGTGTGTGTGTGTGTTAGTTAGTTACCATTTTGTCCTAGGCACATGTCGATTAGACACTAGGCCTGTTGTATATATGTGTGTGTGTGTAACGAAACACTTCGAAATGTTTCGGCCCCGCCGGGAATTGAACCCGGGCCCTCCGTGCGTGAAGCAAGAGCGCTAGCCACCATGCCACCAGAGCGTATGTGTATGTGTGTATGTGTGCAGGATTTTCTGCAGTTTCATAGTAATAATTTGCGATTCATGATACACGAAGGTGACACAGCCGAGGATAAAGTTAATATCACCATACGTGTGTCAACTAATTTGAAATATAATGATCTAATTTTATGAAGGAAGGTTCAGTCTCAGGATGAGTAGAGGTGCCCAGTAAATTTTTCTCTCCGGACAGTAATCTAGATCTCTATGTGGTCAGGATTTTTAAATATTTCTTAGGCAAAGCAAAACAATAAATATAGTGTTCAAATTATCCCGGGCTATGTTTTTCAAATTTCTGTGAATCCTTGTGTAAAGTGCGATATATTGCAAATGTTAAAGCTGTCGCACTGAAGTCACTACCTTGAAATAGTGTTGGTGGTAGGCAGAGGAATAGCTAAAATTCGTCTCGCGTCCCGTAGCTCGATTGCTAGCGCACTCAGCTCACACAGTGAGGTCCGTGGTTTGAGCCGGGTACGGGAGGAAACATTAGGACGTGTTTCCTTAAGGCACCTGCTGTCCTTGTTCACCTATCAATTAAATATGTACCTGGGTGTTAGTGGACTGGTGTGGGTCGCATCCTGAGGACAAAACTGTCCTAATTTATCCGAAATGTTCTGCATAACAAGGGGCTACCTATATAGTAGTATGTCATTGATGTCAGCTACGACTGTATACCTTGTACATATTCTTGTAGAAATAAAAGATTATTATTATAAACACAAATCAGGTAGAAGGAAAGGCAATACGAGCGCCGGACAAATGAAGGGGATGAGCGGCGCGACATTCTCCCGGCTGAGGTAAGGCTCGGGTCAGCCGGCCGGTCAATGCCCGTGTGGCCCTGAGCTTATGGAGCGCCGGGCACACCTTCGACACACTTTCGCCTTCCGCTCGCACTGCATTTTAACGGCACAGACTTTGCTTGTAGAGTGCGTCTGGCGCAACTGCTATTGTCCCCTGGCCACAGCGGGACCTTCATTGTACCTCCATCGTCAGTGTTGTTTACCACTAGTTGAGGATTTGTTGGTGCATAACTCCTAAATCTTTCTGCTCTATAAGTTCTCTCAGACACACACACAGATATCGCTAACTAGCACCCCATGCACAGTGATGGAGAAGATAATAAGAGACCAGTAGAACACCTTGAAGGAGCGAGATTCATCTCAGAACAACAACAGGGCTTCAGAAATGGAAAGTCTTGCCTCACTAACCTGACTGAAATGTAAGACAAACTCAAGGAACTAATATAAGAAAGAAAAAAGATGGGAAGCTGCGTTTTCTTTGGCTTTAAGAGAACCTTCGACATGGTATCACACAAACACTTCATCCGCAAACTCGAAAAGCCAAGAAAATATGATGGAGAAAGTTAAAGACTAGACTGAAGAATGTCCAAGTAGTACCAGAAAATAGGCTTAGTGAGTAACCACGTGTCAGAATGAAGAAATATTACCAGAAAAGTAGCAGGAGAGTCAGTCCTGGGACCAGCAGAGTAGCAGGAGGGTCAGTCCTGAGACCAGCAGAGTAGCAGGAGGGTCAGTCCTGGGACGAGCAGAGTAGCAGGAGGGTCAGTCCTGGTACCAGCAGAGTAGCAGGAAGGTCAGTCCTGGGACCAACAGAGTAGCAGGAGGGTCAGGCCTGGGACCAGCAGAGTAGGGAACCAGAGGAGTACCACTAGGGTCAGTAATAAGACCAGCAAAGTACTAGCAGTCTTGGATCCCAAGTTATTCCTGCTATGCATTAACGACCTCGCAGCAGGCTTAGAATCTATCAGTGTTCCAAGAAGAAGCGAAGTTTGTGGTTACAGAGCTTAGCTTTGTTTCAGAGTATGTTTTTTTTGTACAACACGGCTTTATTTAAAAAAATATCTCTAGTTTAGAGGTTAGCCTTGTTTTAGAGGTTAGCTTAATTTCTGCAACATGTCTGTAGATTACAACCATGACAGAGCTCAGAAGGGATCCCTGAGGTACACCAGTAATATAGCTAGCTAGCGAGAAAGAGAGAGAGAGAGAGAGAGAGAGAAAGGGATAGGGAGGGAGAGAGAGAGAGGGATAGGGAGGGAGAGAGAGAGGTGTTAGAAGCAAGACCCTGGAAGAGGGCCTTGGCTTCCTCATGTACAAGGGTATACCTTACCTCCTGCTGGTGTTAAATGTTTCAAGGATCTCTAGTGAACATCTTACTAGTAGCACCCTCCTTCCCTCACACACACACACACACACACACACACACACACACACACACACACACACGGAGCTAAGGGGTATGTCCTACGAGGAGAGGTTAAGTGAAATCGACCTGAAGACACTGGAAGACAGAAGAGATAGGGGGAATATGATTACGACATATAAGATACTGAGAGGAATTGACAAAGTGGACAGAGACAGAATGTTCCAGAGATGGGACACAGCAACAAGGTGTCACAGTTGGAAGTTGAAGACTCAGATGAATCACAGAGATGTTAGGAAGTATTTCTTCAGTCACAGAGTGGTCAGGAAGTGCAATAGTCTGGGAAGTGATGTAGTGGAGGCAGGATCCATACATAGCTTTAAGAAGGGGTATGATAATGCTCATGGAGCGGGAAGAGGGACCGAGTAGCGGTCAGTGAAGAGGCGGAGCCAGGAGCTGTGACTCGACCCCTGCAACCACAACTAGGTGAGTACACACACACACACACAAAGCAAATCATGGAAACTGATAACAGAACATCTCACAGTTTCTGTGCTATGTGATAGGGGCTAAACCAGTCTAACTTTAGAACTTGCGTTTAGATAAGAAAGGTTAGGATAGTATAGCAGAAGGCTCTCTCCCTGATCATCACTCCCTTCGGTCCACACTGCCAGCACAGACAAGTGTGAAGGAAATTATCATGAAGTGTTACCATCACATATTAACCAAGGCATATTGAAAACACCTGCCTGGATATTTAAAACACCTACCTGGATATTGAAAACACCTGTCTGGATATTGAAAACACCTGCCTGGATATTGAAAACACCTGCCTGGATATTTAAAGGGAAAGGAGGAAGTAGGGGATGGATTTTCTGCTTTTAGCCCTGTTGCTGCTATTATTACTTATACTACTACTGGCACAACTGCTGCTACTACTACTACTATTACTCATTCTACCGGTACCATTATTACTACCCCCACCACCACCACAGTCACCACCACCACCACCGCCACAATCAGCACCACCACAATCACCACCACACCACAATTACCACCACCACAATCACCACCACTCGACTCGGTGTAAACTTGCTACTCTGGTTAGTTTATGTACTAACCTCAAGGTTCTTGTGACCATTGCTCTAGATCTTATAAAAATATAAATTAATCTCATCAACAGGAGTCAGTTCTGGACTCAGGAGCTACGTTCCCTAGACAGTCTTGTGCAGTGTTTTTCTCTGAATACCATATGTGAAAATTGCTTGCCCGGCCAGTTTTTAGAAAATAGAATAATTAAATTAAAAAAATAATTCATATTAAGCGCTAAACCTATGTGGGTAATTTAGTGCAAGGCATGGTAGAGGCTCGATCCTCCGTCTGCTGAGCGGTAGACAGACGCCTTTCCTCTTTGAACTCACCTAGACTTTTTGTTTTTTATTCTAACTCTTTTGGAGAATAGTCTGATCCAGGCTTCCAAGACTCTTGTGACAAAAACTCTTTGCCCGCGTTTGTGTTGGATCTCTCGCCTCAGAGTTTTATTTTAGTTTTTCCTAAAATAGAGTTCAACTAAGATCTCACAGTCTTTGTTTCGTAAAGAGGAGGCTACGTGTAGCAGTTGTAGTAGTAGTAGTAGTAGTGGTAGTGGTAGTAGTAGTAGTAGTAGTAGTAGTAGTAGTGAGGTATTAGCAGTAGCAGCAATAGTGCTACTACTGGATAAAGTAGTAATGAAAAGTGTAAAGCGGTAAAGAACTAGTAATAACAGTAGTGGTAGTATACGAGAGAAGAACAAGAGTAGTACTGTAGAAGATCAACTGGCACAGAACCGAAGATAAATCCTTGAGTCATTAGTTCTAAGACAAGAAGCCACCCGGGTGGAACCCCAGTGGGGGAATCCATGGCGTAACGATGGAAAATCAAATCAAAAGTCAGCGGAGAGTAAATTATCTCAGCAGTCGGATACCAGTCTCCAAGAGGACGGGGAAGCACTGCAGAAGTCCTGCTGGCCCAGACTAGCAAGGAAACGGAAGCAAGGATAAGGAAAGTCATAAGACAAGTAAGGCAAAGGAAATACAGAAGACAGGTCAAGAGGAAAGTAAGTGAAGAGTAGGCAAAAGTTACGTCAAGTCACGATGAACAAAATGCTTGTAGGATGATGAAGAAGACGCAAAGTGCAAAGCTTAGGTCTGAGGGACTGACAACCTCTTACCATGACAGACTGATAACATCAGACTACTGCTTCTATTGTCTCCAGTGTTATATTCGCTTGGAATCAGCTGAAGAAGTCTATTGGTCAGGAGAAATGTATCGTATTAAATACAGCCAAGTGTTGTATGTGTGTGTGTTTCATCAAGTCAAAAGTACACCGAAGATGTATTATTAGAGGCAAAGCCAGGACATGTTAGGAGTCAACACTTGGGCACGTATTTAGTTACTCACTAGTTTTTAAAGTTGTTGCATTCATTATCTAGAAGTATCAGTCACTTTGACTTCAACAGTCATTCATCCAGAATTTATCTTCTTATGCAAACATTTAATCTTATGTTAAAGAAGACACTATATAAGATTGTTGCTCTTCATTAAGATGTTTTAAAGTCGGCCTCCTGACCCATCTGATTTTTACCCTTTATGTTTCCACCTGACTGGATAACACTGATGCAGGAGACATCACCAGCCCATCTCTACACATCAAGTCTCTCTACTATCTACTTATCTATCTACACACACACACACACACACAGTAGCGACCAGCGAAGAGACTGGGTCAGAAACTATGACCCGACCCCTGCAACCACGATTAGGTGAGTATACACAAACACACTGAGAAGTGTATATTTTGTGGGGATTAATGTAATCTTGACTGGTGATGAACAGGTAATATACAACTTTAATGTTTCTTGTGTAGTCGATAATCTTTAAATCCCATTAAGCAACAAGAGAAGATTAAGATTGTTGAGAAGTTTATCCCCAAACTTCTGCCGGAGTTTAAAAAAGTGAAGTACGGGTAAAGATTAAAGCTGTACCTTGATTGACGAGAGACTTGGGCAAGATATGACCAGAACATACATTATACTCAGTGATATTAATAAAGCAAATATAGTTTGCTTGACATTAACGGACCAGAACTAGACTGATTGGTTAGTTTGGTTTCAAGCTTATCCACTACACGAAGATTGTTAAGACTGCATGTCACTTGTTGACCACCAGTCAAGAATATTCTAATTCCTTTAATTGGGGATTATAGTAATTTCTCATTGTATACATGCTTCTCGCTGTATATACACTAAGATATACATACCTGTCGGTATATATACACTGAGAGATACATACTTCTCGGTGTATATACACTGAGAGATACATACTTCTCGGTGTATATACATTGAGAGATGCATACTTCTCGGTGTATATACACTGAGAGATACATACTTCTCGGTGTATATACACTGAGATACATACCTCTTTTAATATATATCGTGCAGAAAAAAGGGACAGACAGAAGATAATTGCCTAGATAAGCAAGAGGTTCACAAAATATTCCTGAGTGTGATTGTAGTGAGTCAGTAGAGTTACTTAGGCAGGTGAGTGTAGTGAGTCAGTAGAGTTACTTAGGCAGGTGAGTGTAGTGAGTCAGTAGAGTTACTTAGGCAGGTGAGTGTAGTGAGTCAGTAGAGTTACTTAGGCAGGTGAGTGTAGTGAGTCAGTAGAGTTACTTAGGCAGGTGAGTGTAGTGAGTCAGTAGAGTTACTTAGCAGGAGTGTAGCGAGAGTTAAGGCAGGTGAGTGTAGTGAGTCAGTAGAGTTACTTAGGCAGGGTGAGTGCTAAAGTGAGTCAGTAGAGTTACTTAGGCAGGTGAGGTAGGAGTCAGTAGGTTATTAGGCAGTGAGTGGGGCAGTAGAGTTACTTAGGCAGGTGAGTGTAGTGAGTCAGTAGAGTTACTTAGGCAGGTGAGTGTAGGGAGTCAGTAGAGTTACTTAGGCAGGTGAGTGTAGTGAGTCAGTAGAGTTACTTAGGCAGGTGAGTGTAGTGAGTCAGTAGAGTTACTTAGGCAGGTGAGTGTAGTGAGTCAGTAGAGTTACTTAGGCAGTTGAACTGACTTCTTACATGAATTTAAAAGCAGATATGAGAAAACTCGAAACAAATATACGTGTATATAGGTTGCTGGAAAGTCAAGTGGGTCCGAGAGCTTTAACACAGCACAGTGCTGGTGAAGAGCTCTTGAGTTAAGAAATTAGAGCTACCTACCTGTTTCTTGGACTAACATGATTACTCATTTCTGAGTGCTGCGTGACCCTGACGGGTTCAGCGCTTCCCAACCCCGCTTGCCTATGGAGTGATGGCAAATGAATGAACCCAAATAGTTGAGTACAATTAGCTGAGTAGACGGGGTTGAGGTTGTAGCTTACTGGGGTACCTCAAGGATAGTGCTGCCACATTCTTCCTTCCTGTTCACCCTTCCTCAGGTCACCTGTCAGCCCCGCTTCATTAATCATTCTACAGGTACTTCCGTAGGCGCTTTCTCCTCCCCCCTCATGGTACCTTTGGCGTCTGGGGCACCGTCTAAGAGGACCAAGAGAGGCTGCAGAAGGTTCTTTATAAAAGGAAAATACAGAGGTGCGTGGACACTAGTCTCGCTCTAAACGTTGTGAAGACTAGGAAATATTTTTCTTCTTAGAAGTCACAAATTCACTGATGATCGCACGCATCTTAAAATCCGCCCATGATAGGGTGAAACCCTTGCTATGATTTCTCTCCCCCCCCCTAAAAAATCCCTCTGTTTTTAATTACTTGTATAATCTGTGTTTTAAAGTGTTTTATGTTTTTTCACATTCAAACGAGTTTTCTTCCGCCTGTGGCCGATAGCTGCATGAACAGGTACACGATAGCTACAGAAAGGTACACAATAGCGGCAAAAACAGGTTCACGATAGCTGCATAAACAGGTACACGATAGCTGCATAAATAGGTACACGATAGCTGCAAAAACAGGTACACGATAGCTGCATAAACAGGTACACGATAGCTGCATAATCAGGCACACGGTAGCTACGGAAGATTACTGTAACCTTGAAGAGAGAGAGAGAGAGGCCAGTGCGAGTGAGTGTAAAAGTTAGGTCTTGTTAACGACGTCTGTTCTGTCTGGTCTAACTTTTTAGTCAGTCCTCTGGAACGATTCAAACTTTTGATGCATTATTTATCTTAGATTATTTTTTTTACTTGCGATAGCTTACTGGCATTTTTACTTACGATAACCAGCCGACATAGCGTTTAAATGTCCGCGTTTAAACGTCGGGGTTAAATGTTTTAGTTTAAACCTTGTAACAGACGGCATTAATGACCTAAATTGATTTGTACGAATCTCTAAACCCGTGTGGGTCATAGTAAATGGCTGAGTTTATATATCGGGATTAAATGTCATAGTTTAAACCTTGTAAATAACGGGGTTAAGGTCATAGTTAAAGAACAGTGATTTAACTTTTATAATTAAGGTCAACACAACATTAGGAAGGTCAGGATATAAGGACATCCTGGGGAAGCGCTAAACCCCATAATAATTATACAAAACCTGGGGAAGGGGAAGCAATCAGATTTGACCAAGGAAAGGGGTTACCAGCTTCATTTCCTTGAATCAGAAGCCTGTCATCAGCATTTGATAGAATGGCGAAAAAATTAGGGAAATAATTGATGTTTTTAAATAATTGCTTTAAAAGTAGTGGAAGAATGTAAGTGCCGGTGAGCAATGTTTCTAAATCAAACATTTCTAAATGATAGGCAAATTGTATTTTCCTTTGATACCGTTATTAGTTCTGAAAGCTATAGAATATACGTTAATAGAATTTAATGGGGCTATGTAAGTCAGTTAATAGGTCAGTTTTGCTTTTAAAATTATTCACAAAATCGACATGTAGCATTAATGGGGAGGTAGAAATATGAATGAGAAGTGTACATAGGCTGAGACCTGAGTGGTTGTAGTTATGACCATAATTTTTAAAGGGGTGGACCGGTAAGCCAGCGGAAGGCCTCGGTCAGATGACCTGAAGCTCCAGTGGTGGGTTATCATTTGAATAAGACCCGCATCAGGAAACACTTGTCCTGTTTCCTGTCGAACCTTACCTAACGTAACTTAACCTTACCTAACCCAACCTAACTTAACCTAACCTAACCTAACCTAACCTAACCTAACCTAACCTAACCTAAACTCACCTAACCTAACCTAACCTAACCTAACCTAACCTAACCTAACCTAACCTAACCTAACCTCACCTAACCTCACCTCACCTAACCTAACCTAACCTAACCTTACCTTACCTTACCTAACCTAACCTAACCTCACCTCACCTAACCTCACCTAACCTAACCTAAAATAACCTCACCTAACCTAACCTCACCTAACCTAACCTAACCTTACCTTACCTTACCTAACCTAACCTAACCTCACCTCACCTAACCTCACCTAACCTAACCTAACCTAACCTCACCTAACCTAACCTAACCTCACCTAACCTAACCTCACCTAACCTCACCTAACCTAACCTAACCTTACCTTACCTTACCTTACCTAACCTAACCTAACCTCACCTCACCTAACCTCACCTAACCTAACCTCACCTAACCTAACCTCACCTAACCTAACCTAACCTAACCTTACCTTACCTTACCTAACCTAACCTAACCTAACCTAACCTAACCTAACCTCACCTAACCTAACCTCACCTAACCTCACCTCACCTAACCTCACCTAACCTCACCTAACCTAACCTAACCTCACCTAACCTCACCTAACCTAACCTAACCTAACCTTACCTTACCTTACCTAACCTAACCTAACCTCACCTCACCTAACCTCACCTCACCTAACCTCACCTAACCTAACCTAACCTAACCTCACCTAACCTAACCTAACCTCACCTAACCTCACCTCACCTAACCTAACCTAACCTTACCTTACCTAACCTAACCTCACCTCACCTCACCTAACCTCACCTAACCTCACCTAACCTAACCTAACCTAACCTAACCTAACCTCACCTAACCTAACCTAACCTCACCTAACCTCACCTAACCTCACCTAACCTCACCTAACCTACATAGGCTCAGTAACCGCCTGACCGGCGAGAAAAAATGTGAGATTTAGATAATTTTTTTTATCATTCTTTAATATTATGTATCTCTGCTGTTTACTGTTCAAATCAAATGATTCTTAAACAAAGTCTACATAATTACATCCTTTAAGATGAGGCAGAAGATAATGTGCAAAATCCTTCTGGGTTTTTGGTGTACGAATATTTCAAGTTCAAAATAAGCAGTTTTTCTTCCTTTTCATGAACTTCACTTTTTTTTTACTACGAAGTCGACGCAAATACTGAAATAATATTCTAGACTCCCTAGAAATAATATTCTAGACTCCCTAGAAATAATATTCTAGACTCCATAGAAATATTATTCTAGACTACCTAGAAATAATATTCTAGACTCCCTAGAAATAATATTCTAGACTACCTAGAAATAATATTCTAGACTACCTAGAAATAATATTCTAGACTACCTAGAAATAATATTCTAGACTCCCTAGAAATAATATTCTAGACTCCCTAGAAATAATATTCTAGACTCTATATAGACAATATTCTATCTAAAATAATTGATAAAAGTTGGCATTTTTTAAAATATTATAATGAGAGTTGCCAAATATATAAAAATGAGTTAATTCTCCTTGGCTTTTCCAATTCTTTTTTCCAATCAATGACCATCAAAATATCCGCCAATGTTGAGAATATTAGACATTGTCTGGAAGAAGTTGGCAGAGCGTCAAGGCAGCTTGTTGATGGCTCTTGATCCAGGAAGGTTCCTTGATGCCGGTGAGGGGCTCTTGATCCAGGGAGGTTCCTTGATGGTGGTGAGGGGCTCTTGATCCAAGGAGGTTCCTTGATACCGGTGAGGGGCTCTTGATCCAAGGAGATTCCTTGATGCTGGTGAGGGGCTCTTGATCCAAGGAGGTTCCTTGATGCCGGTGAGAGGCTCTTGATCCAGGAGGTTCCTTGATGCCGGTGAGGGGCTCTTGATCCAGGGAGGTTCCTTGATGCCGGTGAGGGGCTCTTGATCCAAGGAGGTTCCTTGATGCCGGTGAGGGGCTCTTGATCCAAGGAGGTTCCTTGATGCTGGTGAGGGGCTCTTGATCCAAGGAGGTTCCTTGATGCCGGCGAGGGGCTCTTGATCTAGGGAGGTTCCTTGATGCTGGTGAGGGGCTCTTGATCCAAGGAGGTTCCTTGATGCTGGCGAGGGGCTCTTGAGCCAGGGAGGTTCCTTGATGCTGGTGAGGGGATCTTGATCCAGGGAGGTTCCTTGATGGTGGTGAGGGGCTCTTGATCCAGGGAGGTTCCTTGATGCTGGTGAGGGGCTCTTGATCCAAGGAGGTTCCTTGATGCCGGTGAGGGGCTCTTGATCCAGGGAGGTTCCTTGATGCCGGTGAGGGGCTCTTGATCCAGGGAGGTTCCTTATACTGGTGAGGGGCTCTTGATCCAGGGAGGTTCCTTGATGCTGGCGAGGGGCTCTTGATCCAGGGAGGTTCCTTGATGCTAGTGAAGGGCTCTTGATCCAGGGAATGAGTCCTGGGCTACAATTCCTTGAATCTGAATGATTTCCATAACCCCCAGGCGCTGTATGACCACCTACGGGTTTAGAGCTCCTCACGAATGTAATAATAATAATAATAATAAAAATAATAATAATTCCAAACTTAATCACACAAGTTAATTAATTCCTCCTTCCACTTCTCACTAAACTTTTCTTTTACACAATTCTTAATTAAACTAGACATATTTGACAGTGGTAAGTGTTACTTTGCGTGGTTTACCAGTGTTACTTGTGAGGTTTACAAGTGCTACGTGTGAGGTTTACAAGTGCTACTTGTGAGGTTTACCAGTGCTACTTGTGAGGTTTACCAGTGCTACTCGTGAGGTTTACCAGTGCTACTTTGAGTTTCAGTGTTACTTGTGAGGTTTACAAGTGCTACTGTGAGGTTTCAATGCTCTGAGGTTCAGTGCTACTTGTGAGGTTTACCAGTGCTACTTGTGAGGTTTACCAGTGTACTCGTGAGGTTTACAAGTGCTACTTGGAGGTTTCATGTTCTTGTGAGGTTTACAAGTGCTACTTGTGAGGTTTACCAGTGCTACTTGTGAGGTTTACCAGTGCTACTTGTGAGGTTTACCAGTGCTACTTGTGAGGTTTACCAGTGCTACTTGTGAGGTTTACAAGTGCTACGTGTGAGGTTTACAAGTGCTACTTGTGAGGTTTACCAGTGCTACTTGTGAGGTTTACCAGTGCTACTTTTGAGGTTTACCAGTGCTACTTGTGAGGTTTCCAAGTGCTACTTGTGAGGTTTACCAGTGCTACTTGTGAGGTTTACCAGTGCTACTTGTGAGGTTTACTAGTGCTACTTGTGAGGTTTACCAGTGCTACTTGTGAGGTTTACCAGTGTTACTTGTGAGGTTTACCAGTGCTACTTGTGAGGTTTACCATTGCTACTTGTGAGGTTTACCAGTGCTACTTGTGAGGTTTACCAGTGCTACTTGTGAGGTTTACCAATGTTGCTTGTGAGGTTTACCAGTGCTACTTATGAGGCTTTAGGACCATGCTACTTGTGAGGTTTACCAGTGCTACTTGTGAGGTTTACCAGTGCTACTTGTGAGGTTTACCAATGTTGCTTGTGAGGTTTACCAGTGCTACTTATGAGGTTTACCAGTGCTACTTTTGAGGTTTACCAGTGCTACTTGTGAGGTTTCCAAGTGGAACTTATGAGGTTTACCAGTGCTACTTGTGAGGTTTACCAGTGCTACTTATGAGGTTTACCAGTGCTACTTGTGAGGTTTACAAGTGGCACTTATGAGGTTTACAAGTGGTATTTATGAGGTGTACCAGTGCTACTTGTGAGGTTTGCAAGTGGTACTTATGAGGTTTACCAGTGCTACTTGTGAGGTTTACCAGTGCTGCTTATGAGGTTTACCAGTGCTACTTGTGAGGTTTACAAGAGGTACTTATGAGGTTTACAAGTGGTACTTATGAGGTTTACCAGTGCTACTTGTGAGGTTTGCAAGTGGTACTTATGAGGTTTACAAGTGGTACTTATGAGGTTTACCAGTGATACTTGTGAGGTTTACAAGTGGTACTTATGAGGTTTACCAGTGCTACTTGTAAGGTTAACAAGTGTTACTTGTGAGGTTTACAAGTGTTACTTGTGAGGTTTACCAGTGCTACTTGTGAGGTTTACAAGTGCTACTTGTGAGGTTTACAAGTGCTACTTGTGAGGTTTACAAGTGCTACTTGTGAGTTTACAAGTGCTACTTGTGAGGTTTACAAGTGTTGCTTGTGTTGCTTATCTACTACAGAGTGTTTCTTGAGGTGACACTATATTGTTATGTTTAGTAGAAGAAAGTAAGATATGTACATGATGTCAGGACCCGCTGTGACGTCCGGCCAGTCTCAGTTACGCTGAGTGACTCACACGGGTTTAACGCTTCTCACAAAAATGAAGAATAAATAAAAATGTTTAAATTATCAAGTAATTTCTTTTTCACTTGTTTTCCTCTGAGAACACTTGTCGCTAACCACTGGCAACACTTGTCGCTAACCACTGGAACACTTGTGGCTTACCACTGGGAACACTTGTCGCTAACCACTGGCAACACTTGTGGCTCACCGCTGGGAACACTTGTGGCTTACCACTGAGAACACTTGTGGCTTACCACTGAGAACACTTGTGGCTTACCACTGGGAACACTTGTGGCTTATCACTGAAAACACTTGTGGCTTACCACTGGGAACACTTGTGGCTTACCACTGGGAACACTTGTGGCTTACCACTGAGAACACTTGTGGCATACCACTGGGAGCACTTGTGGCTTACCACTGGGAACACTTGTGGCTTACCACTGGGAACACTTGTGGCTTACCACTGGCAATATTTGTGGCTTACCACTGGGAACACTTGTGGCTTACCACTGAGAACACTTGTGGCTTACCACTGGGAACACTTGTGGCTTACCACTGGGAACACTTGTGGCTTACCACTGGGAACACTTGTGGCTTACCACTGGGGACACTTGTGGCTTACCACTGAGAACACTTGTGGCTTACCACTGGCAACACTTGTGGCTTACCACTGAGAACACTTGTGGCTTACCACTGGCAACACTTGTGGCTTACCACTGGCAACATTTGTGGCTTACCACTGGGAACACTTGTGGCTTACCACTGGGAACACTTGTGGCTTACCACTGGGAACACTTGTGGCTTACCACTGGGAACACTTGTGGTTTACTACTGGGAACACTTATGGTTTACCACTGGAAACACTTGTGGCTTACCACTGGCAACATTTGTGGCTTACCACTGGGAACACTTGTGGCTTACCACTGGGAACACTTGTGGTTTACTACTGGGAACACTTATGGTTTACCACTGGAAACACTTGTGGCTTACCACTGGGAACACTTGTGGCAGCTCTACCAGGAATCGTTGTGTTGATGTTAGTGTGGCGGATGTTTTTGGTGTAGTGTGACGGATGTTATGTTCTGATTGTTGCAGATGTCAATGTGGTGGATGTTGTTGATGTCAGAGTGTCGGATGTTGATGTCATGATAGTGGATGTATATTTTTCATTGAGACTGTGTCCGTCAAGGACAAATTGCCTCCCTCTCACCTTCCCTTCCTCTCTCCCTCCCTCACTCTCTCCCTCCCTCTCTCCCTCCTTCCTACCTTCACAGTGCAAGTCCAAGAACATTCATGCCGACTGAAGTCGTTGACGGACTGGAGTTACTACCTCGCAGCCCGAGCGAAGTAGTGTTCCCCAGAACTCTCATAACGTCAGATAACGAAAGTTAGATCAGGGAAAACTTAGGCTGAAGAAGACTTCATGTTACTTAACCCTGAAGAGTTATCAGGATAACCTAAGAGAGGTTATTTCCGCTGTGATTCTTTGGTACTCTTTCCTAGGCTGCCATCTGCACCAGTCGACTAACACTCCAGTAGATATTTACTGTTAGATGAATAGAAGCATCAGGGGTTAGGGGACTTACCCAGGACGACCAGTATGGCACACATAAACATGGGCAGCTGGTGTTGAAATAAGATTTGCCCATACGTCTCGACTCTCCAGAGATTGAGGACAACCTTTAACTTACTTTTTATTCAAAATAATTTTTGTTTTAACAATATCTCACAGGGAACCGATTGCTTCTCTACTAAGCTATTAGTCTCGATACGTCGAACATTTACCAGCATTTTGAAGATGTCCGCAAGGGTCCCGTCTCTGGAGATGTGCTTAAGAAACAACGAAAATAAGAGATGTTTATGCCATTATTGTGTGTGTTAAAGACGAGGAGGATTGGGAAAGTCTGGTCGGCTATCAAGTGTCTTGCTCACTCATGCAACAACCAAACAAAAAGGAGACTGTTTGTTGGTATAACAGGAGCGTATTTGTTTGGAAGGTGTGCTTTTAACAGGACTGTTTTTGTTGGGAAGATGGTTGCATAACAGAACTGTTTTTTATGTTTAGGTGAGTGTATAACAGAACTGTTTTTTTTTTTTAGAAGTTGAGTGCATTAGAGAACTGTTTTTGTTTTGTAGGTGAGT
>WNWK01001534.1:64622-107122 GCA_009830355.1 Cherax destructor | reverse complement strand
GTGGTACTGATGGAAAATGGTGGTAATGGTGGCAATGGTGGTATTAGTGGAAATGGTGGCAGGTAATTTGTTGTCTCGTGCGTCAAAACAGACCTCACATTGAGGCAGCAGCAATCACTGCATTCGTCAATTAGTCTTACTGCCCCAGTGATTTCTCACACTGTAAAAACTGTCAATATTCTCTGGTTCACTGACTTCTCTTTTCATCTTGAGAGTAAAATACACATCTATTATGTGATCCATGACTTTAATGACAAAAATATATATATTTTTTTTTTTGTAATTTTTGGCCAACTCTTCGTTTGAGAATCTCATATAACTATAAATGCAGTGACTGACAGCTAGCTGAGGATCCTGTATAATGACTGAAGGCTGACTGAACGTCCTTTATCTGACTGAACATCCTGTATAATGACTGAAGGCTGACTAAGAGTCCTTTATAATGACTTACATCTGACTGAGCATGATGTATAATGACTGGAGACTAACTGAACGTCCTGTATATTAAATGACAGCTGAACGAGCACATTATATCAAGCCACCATTATCACTGTATGGTCTTTATCTATTGTGATTGTTGCTTGGTGGTGAAGGCAGAAGTGAGCGGGTGGTGAAGTGCGGTGTTGGAGATTGTGGTGGATAGTGAGGGATAATATGATGGTGGTAGTGATTGTGGTGGGTAGTGAGGGATAATATGATGGTGGTAGTGATTGTGGTGGATAGTGAGGGATAATATGATGGTGGTAGTGATTCATGGTGTGTCTCACAGCCCAACAGTCGCTGCCTACCTTGATTCACTGCTCAATAAGCTATCACACTCAATTTAGAGTCCGAGCGAGGACTTTCTCCAGTGTTTTTTGTTGAATATTGTTGTTGAACTCTTGTATTTATGGTTCCAGTGGTACTCTCTAAGAGGGTTAATAGTTGTTGTAGTACTCTAGTGTTGTGGTTGTTGTGACTCTTATTATTGTGAGCAAGATGTGCGGCACTTTCTTGGTTTGTTATTATGCCTGGCTCTCAAGACGAGATAGTCTGACACAAATGAGGTCATATTTTTTTAAATTTTCTTCGTGGTTTAATGTCGTACCTCCTTTCGTGGGCACCGTAATTGGTTTCTGAGTATAGCACCTATTTTCGGGAAATGGGTGCATTGAACATGGCCTCGGGGAGTAAGACACCCAACTTAAGAGGGAGGGAATGTACTGAACATGGCTTCAGACGATACTGAACCTAACTCCAAGGGATAAAAGGAGTGTACTAAGCATGGCTTCTGAGGATATTGAACCTAACTTCAGGAGGGAAAAAAGAAATGTATTGAACATGACTTTAGGAGTACCGCACTTGACTTTATGGTCCTCCGTGGGAGACCATGAAGACCTTGAACCACTGTGAAGTAGCCACACCTACTAGTCTTTTTTCCCCCTTTGCAGTAAACAAGTATCGCTCTTTACCGGCAGAAAATTCATTCAATTTACTT
This sequence comes from Cherax destructor, assembly GCA_009830355.1. NCBI lineage: Eukaryota > Metazoa > Arthropoda > Malacostraca > Decapoda > Parastacidae > Cherax > Cherax destructor. The sequence continues at coordinate 105,645 of WNWK01001534.1, read as the reverse complement.
CTTTTTGCAAGAGGCATTAAAGGAATATTTAACGCACCCAGCTTGCTTGCGTAAAATTAGAGAAAACAGATGGCCACCTGTAGACCACAACAAGTTTGTCTAACCAGTTTTAAGCCTTATTAGTTCATGTGTGGGGTTAACATCTAGAACATCGTGTTTTCATTCATTCTGACCCCTTTACGGGCCAGCAGAGCCCAGTCTAAATGCGGTTTAGGACAGATTTGGTTCATCCATTTGGTGTGTGTAATTACTGGTATCTGATCTTGTCTCTCTTGAGGCGGAGAGAAAGCTTGATTTAGCAGACTGTGGGGAGTGGCACATCCCTCTGGTGGTGGAAGAGAATGGCACATCCCTCTGGTGGTGGAGGGAAGTGGCACGTGTATCTGGTGGTGGAGGGAAGTGGCACGTGTATCTGGTGGTGGAGGGAAGTGGCACGTGTCTCTGGTGATGGAGGGAAGTACCACATTCCTCTGGTGGTGGAGGGAAGTGGCACGTGTCACTGGTGGTGGAGGGAAGTGGCACGTGTCTCTGGGGGTGGAGGGAAGTTGCACGTGTCTCTGCTGGTGGAGGGAAGTGGCACGTGGCTCTGGTGGTGGAGGGAAGTGGCACGTGTCTCTGGTGGTAGAGGGAAGTGGCACGTGTCTCTGGTGGTGGAGGGAAGTGGCACGTATCTCTGGTGGTGGAGGGAAGTGGCACGTGTCTCTGGTGGTGGAAGGAAGTGGCACGTGTCTCTGGTGGTGGAGGGAAGTGACACGTGTCTCTGGTGGTGGAGGGAAGTTGCACGTGTCTCTGTGGTGGAGGGAAGTGGCACGTGGCTCTGGTGGTGGAGGGAAGTGGCACGTGTCTCTTGGTGGTAGGGAAGTGGCACGTGTCTCTGGTGGTGGAGGGAAGTGGCACGTTCTCTGGTGGTGAGGGAAGTGGCACGTGCTCTGGTGGTGAGGAAGTGGCACTCTCGGTGGAGTGGAAGTGGACACGTGTCTCTGGTGGTGGAGGGAAGTGCACGTGTCTCTGGTGGTGAGGGAAGTGGCACGGTCTCTGGTGGTGGAGGGAAGTGGCACTGTCTCTGGTGGTGGGGAAGTGGCACGTGTCTCTGGTGGTGGAGGGAAGTGGCACGTGTCTCTGGTGGTGGAGGGAAGTGGCACGTGTCTCTGGTGGAGGGGGTGTAGCACATCCCTCTGGTGGTTGAGGGGATATGTAGCACATCCCTCTGGTGGTAGTGGGGTGTAGCACATCTCTCTGGTGGTGGAGGGGGTGTAACACATCCCTCTGGTAGTTGAGGGGGTGTAGCACATCCCTCTGGTAGTTGAGAGGGTGTAGCACATCCCTCTGGTGGTAGTGTGGGGTGTAGCACATCCCTCTGGTGGTGGAGGGGGTGTAGCACATCCCTCTGGTGGTGGAGGGGGTGTAGCACATCCCTCTTGTAGTTTAAGGGGTGTAGCACATACCTCTGGTGGTGGAGGGGGTGTAGCACATCCCTCTGGTAGTTGAGGGGGTGTAGCACATCCCTCTGGTAGTTGAGGGGGTGTAGCACATCCCTCTGGTGGTGGAGGGGGTGTAGCACATCCCTCTGGTGGTGGAGGGGGTGTAACACATCCCTCTGGTAGTTGAGGGGGTGTAGCACATCCCTCTGGTAGTTGAGAGGGTGTAGCACATCCCTCTGGTAGTTGAGGGGGTGTAGCACATCTCTCTGGTGGTAGTGGGGGTGTAGCACATCCCTCTGGTGGTGGAGGGGGTGTAGCACATCCCTCTTGTAGTTGAAGGGGTGTAGCATATCCCTCTGGTAGTTAAGGGGGTATAGCATATCCCTCTGGTAGGTAAGGGGGTGTAGCACATCCCTCTGGTAGTTGAGGGGATGTAGCACATCCCTCTGGTGGTGGAGGGGGTGTAGCACATCCCTCTGGTAGTTGAGGGGGTGTAGCACATCCCTCTGGTGGTGGAGGGGGTGTAGCACATCCCTCTGGTAGTTGAGAGGGTGTAGCAATCCTCGTGGTGAGGTGTGCACATCCTCTGGTAGTTGAGGTGTAGCACATCCTCTGGTGTGAGGGGTGTAGCACATCCCTCTGGTGGTGGAGGGGGTATAGCACATCCCTCTGGTGTGAGGGTGTAGCACATCCCTTCGGTGTGGAGGGGTAGCCATCCCTTGTAGGAGGGTGTAGCACATCCCTCTGGTAGTTGAGAGGGTGTAGCACATCTTCGTCAGGACTGATAACAGAACCTACATTACTTGCAAGATTCATAGTGACAGTAACAGCTAAGTGGAGAGACGGAATTTTCGTGTTATCTTTTAACCCCGTCGTAAATTGTTGGCCAAGAAGGTGGGAGAAATGGTAGTTCAAACTGTGAGTGCTGAGCTCGTGCATATGGTCCAATAGAGATAAAAACAGTGAAATTGGTGGTCACTTATTAGTGAGTTTACATAGATGCAGGTACACACAAGTATAATTATTATCATACACATAAGTACAATTATCATACCTAGCAGCAGTTGGGTATCTTTCCTGTTGAAACGTTTCGCCTACACAGTAGGCTTCTTCAGCCAAACAAAGTGACTTATTTCCATTGGAGTCCTTGAAAGCTTCCCACTCGTGCAGTCGCACTCGGGACCGAGTGCTAGAAATAAACAAATAGAATCCGATAAAAGATCGGTGACCCAAGTTTCGTCTCCTTATATTTTTGTTAGGAGGTTGGGAATTCTGGGGGTGAGGTTAAACACAGGACCAACATCACCGCGAGAGCCCCAGAGATTGATCTCAGGACCAACATCACCGCGAGAGCCCCAGAGATTGATCTCAGGACCAACATCACCGCGAGAGCCCCAGAGATTGATCTCAGGACCAACATCGCCGCGAGAGCCTCAGAGATTGATCTCAGGACCAACATCGCCGCGAGAGCCTCAGAGATTGATCTCAGGACCAACATCGCCGCGAGAGCCCCAGAGATTGATCTCAGGACCAACATCGCCGCGAAGCCCCAGAGATTGATCTCGGACCAACATCACCGCAGAGCCCAGAGATTAATCTCAGGACCAACATCGCCGCGAGAGCCCCAGAGATTGATCTCAGGACCAACATCGCCGCGAGAACCCCAGAGATTGATGTCAGGACCAACATCGCCGCGAGAGCCCCAGAGATTGATCTCAGGACCAACATCGCCGCGAGAGCCCCAGAGATTGATCTCAGGACCAACATCGCCGCGAGAGCCCCAGAGATTGATCTCAGGACCAACATCACCGCGAGAGCCCCAGAGATTGATCTCAGGACCAACATCGCCGCGAGAGCCCCAGAGATTGATCTCAGGACCAACATCGCCGCGAGAGCCCCAGAGATTGATCTCAGGGCCAACATCGCCGCGAGAGCCCCAGAGATTGTCTGCCACACCAGTGTAAGCAAACTGTTACTTGGACGCGGCTCCCTTCTCTTTGAAGATTTTGCGACGTGCAGACAAGCGGTACGATACTGCCGACGCACAGCACTATTCGTGCCGACGTGCTACGCTATACTGTCGACGTACAGCACTATTCGTGCCGACGTATGGTACGTCGAATGATGTACCATACAATCGTTCACTCGTATGAAATAATAACTGTAGCGCATGACAGACTCCTGTCGTTATGCGCTGTACCAATACTTGAACGATCGAGGCCAGTAGCAGCAGCAGCAGCAGCAGCAACAACAGCAGTAACAATAACAGAAGAGACAGCAGCAACAACAGTAGCAACAACAACAACGACAACAGCAGCAATAATAGCAGCAGCAACAATAACAGAAGAGGCAGCAGCAACAATAACAGTAGAAGCAGCTGCAACAGTGGCAACAACAGAAGCAGTAGTATCATCAACAACAACATCAGCAACAAAATCAGCAGCATCAGGAGCAATATCAACAAAACAAGAGCTGCTGAAGCAGCAGCATCACCAATACCTCATCATCAGCAGCGGCAGCAGCAGCAGCAGCACAGTGGGGGTAGGGGTGATGTGACCGCATTCAGTTCTGATACACAAACCAGCCACGAGCCCCCTACCCCCCTAACCCCCCATCCACTTCTTGCCACTCCCACATAATTCCAAATACTGGCTTCCTGCCCCCCCCTCTCTCCCACCACCCCCATCCTAAAACACCCGCTAGTCTACCCCCACCCCAGACTCCTCCCTATCTCTCACTTCCACACCCCCCCCCACAACCACCAGTATGCAAATTCACTTCTGGTCACAGTTACAGATGTAACCCAGAAAGACGGACTGAAAGAGGTCTTCAACCTTCTGTTTTTGTAATGCATTTTGACTTTCTTTAGCAATATACTGAAGTGAGAGAAGAAAATATAAAGTTTCATGTATTCACGTAGACGAACGTCTTTGACTCCAGTGACCCGGAGCTCCTGTGTCTGGCTGGTCTTCACATATTATCACCTTGTCTTAGGCGCATAATTATTATTCTCATTAGTTACTATTTCTTATTTCAATTTTGTTTTATGTTTCTTCTTCCTCTTCTTCTTCTTCTTCTTCCTCTTCTTCTTCTTCTTCTTCTTCTTCTTCTTCTTTCTTCTTCTTTCTTCTTCTTCTTCTTCTTCTTCTTCGTATTGCTAGAGAGTTTTGTGGGTGTAGGAAGGCGGGTGTGGGTGGTAGGAGTAAAGATGGGTGGAACGATGAGGTGAAAATGGTGGTCAGGGAGAGAGAATGTTAGCATATAAAAGGCTTCTTTTATGAAAAAAAATATTTAAGAGCTGCAGATAATTTGGAGAAGGAAAGACTACTTACACAGCAAAGGAACTTGTCAGTTAAATGTGAAAGTGTTGGGATTCTGGATGCTAGAAAAAATATTTTGGCTATTATAATTTATGGAAATTGGGAAGCCTGAAAGGGTCATCCAGTGCGCCTGGAGAGTGAGGCATAATCAAATATAATCAAAGGAGGTCAAGATTAATTTGGGCTGCAGCAGGATGCCATTAAGACCCTGACGCTTCCTACTTCAGTCTGGCCACATAGCATCGCGAAATTATTTTGAGTTGTTGTTAACTGTTGATGAAGAAATATAAACAAAGAGGAAGAAGGAAGAGGAGCTGTTAGGGGTGAAGAGCTAGAAAAGAGTGTGAAATAAACAGGTGAGGCAGAGGGCATGTTAGACGTGAGACCCGCTGGAATAGATGGGATTAATTCTGAGATGCTGAATGGGCTGGTGTACTGGTGTAAGGTATGACCGTCGTACGTTGCAGCGAGCAGGAGGCTGCAGGCTGTGGCAATGTCGTGCCTAAGATCAGTGTGTCATGCGAATATTATACAGCGAATAATGAATGAAGAAATTAGAAGACAGTGTGGCGGTAAGAATTTCTAATGAATGAAGCTAAAGAATGGCAGAATTATTCTTATATTGTTAAAATATTCCTAAGTAGTTATTTATATGTTCAGTTTGTGTTGACTGAATTGTGTTCTTAACACTAAGGGTAGAGAATAAAACGGCATCTGTTTATCCTTATATACAAGATCTTATTTTCAAGATCTCAGAACGGATCCCCATCTTTCTCACTTTATAGTGGATTTGCTTAAAGCAATTTCGCTTTATTCTGCACTGACCAGGACTGCGTCTCTCGCATGAACCAACACCCACCTATCTAGATAATGCCAGGATCTACAAGAAAAAAGTCGCAATGTTCGACTTTATTGGGTTATTCCACGTTAAATTCTATATAATTTATTATGTAAAACCATTATATAAGTTTCAAGTAACGTCCTGAGTTGGATCCCAGAACAAATTAAAAAGTTGGATTTGTTTCATTACACCTTTTGCCTCTGTTCACCTAGCAGTAAGTAGGTACTTTTGTGTTAGGTGATAGCTGTGGGTAGCTTCCTGGGGAAGGTTCAAAGGACCCCATTGGAAATAAGCCGGCCATAGTGGCTTTATTGGGTAATTCTGAGTTCCTTATTTTTTGAGTTAATATTTTGAATAACATCTTCATTGTACTTTGTTAGAGAAAAAGATATTCTGAGTTCCTTCCTTCTCTCTAATTCCCTTTTTTCTCCCTTCTTCATTTTTCTCTCCCTACCTTCCTCCCTTCTTCGAGTTAGTAGACGAGGACCAAGGGAGGGCTCCCAGAAACCCTAAAATATTACTATCAGGGTCAGGGGCTCTCAAGAAACTCCCCAAGACGATGGTCTCAGGGTCAGGGGGCCCTGGAGGGACCACTGGACGCTAGCCTCAGGGTCGACAAGACAGCATTCCTTACTGTCCGTCCCAGCAGGCAAGTTACACCAGGCTGGCCCATCTTAGCCACAGTTTACTCTACTAAATTACAGTACCTCTGTGCTTTTATCGTTTAAAAAATATAATCGCAAAATGATGGAGAGAGAGAGAGAGAGAGAGAGAGAGAGAGAGAGAGAGAGAGAGATATATAATTACAAATGGAGCTGAGAATGAATGGAGGGACTTGGCACTCAGCGAGGAAGTTGATATCCTGGGATGAAACATGACAGTGCAGCAGCAAGCAAGACAGCCAAGAGAAACTTGCAACATTAAGACGCATCTTGAACCTTCTTACCAGCAGTGTGTTTCAGGAAGTACAACATCCCTGTGGATCATACACAACAAGCAGAAGGCTCTCTGGGTGTGTTACCTTCTGGCTACGTCAGGAGTAATACAGAAATAGCTACAAAGCTTCAAATAAGACAAAGGTCCACTCTCATCACGAGTATGCACCACTCTCTTGGATGACCTGCTGCATAATCTATTTCCAAACGCAAGGGAGTGGAAAACATAGGTCGACTCAAGTTTCGTGGTCAGATCATAGACAGCTAATATGCTCCAAGACGGGAAACCATAAATAAATTTACTCTTCTGGAATGGCCTACAAGGGTACCACTCCATCAATGATTATTTCATGAATGGCACATATTTGAAACTCATGAATGAATGAGTATATGAATGAATGAATAAATGAGTGAATGAATGAAAGGGAATTTAGCTATCAAGATGTAATCTGCTCCCAGACCTAGATTACTGAGGTTGCTTGTGTTAGGAGGGAGGGAAGAGTGGAAGCGGGTAGGTGATTATTTAAAGAAGCAAGATGAACAGACGATAATGAGGGGCAGAGAGAAGAAGGAGCAGGAGGAGAACAAACAGGGCGGGGAAGAGGTGATAATGGCAAAACAGATAAACACGGAGGTGACGAGAGACAAGAAGAACAGACATAAAGAAGGAGGAAGACGAGGGAGAGGGGACGAGAGAGGCAGACAAGTGGGGGAGAGGAGGGAAGGGGAATGGGAAAAAGTTGACAGAAAGATGGGAGGGGGAAGGAAGATGCACGAAAGAAGCAAGAAAAAGAGAGAGGAGAAAATGAGAGAAGCAGACAAGTGTGGGAAGCGACAGGATTACATGATGTAGGAGGTGCAGAAGATCTGTGACATATATCGGGAGAGGGCAGCCATAGAAGGCACAACGAGCCTTCAAGTTGATATAAACCAAGTTTTCCAGTGAACCACTGACAACATAGAAGACACTGAGAACTCAATAAGTGTTAAGGAACCACGACTCTTCAAGACCCTCTATTCGTGCATAAGGGGGATCACCAAATAACCCTTAGCTGTCTTTAAGAGGGAACTCGATAGATTCCTCAAAAGAGTTCCTGATTAGCCGTGTTGTGGTGCATTCGTTGGGCTGTGGGTGGCGGGCACTAACAGCCTGATCGGTCAATCCAGCAACGAGGAGTCCTGGTCTGGGACTGGGCCGCGGGAGCAATGACCTCCGGAAGCGACTTCGGGTAAACTCCAGGTAGCTAACTCTACTTTTGTTTAGATAACCGAGGTTAGAATGATATACTAGAAAGCTCTTTCACTCTACCATTACCGAAGGTATTCCTATGAAGGTATCCCCATGAAGGAATCATCATGAAGGTATCACCATAAAGGTATCACCATGAAGGTATCCCCATGAAGGTATCCCATGAAGGTATCCCTTAATTATTTTTTTAAATTTAGCCACGGTTTTCGTTCATAACTTGAGATCATCTTCAAATTTTAAAGGCTAGTGTGCAGTAACTACTGACATGTGCAGGGGCCCTCTGGTCACACACACACACACACACACACACATAAACACACACACACACCAGCACGGTTTCAGGGAAGGAAAATCCTGTGTCACAAACCTACCGGAGTTTTATGACAAGATAATAGAAGTAAGAAACGAGAGAGAGGGGTGGATAGACTGCATTTTCTTGGACTGCAAGAAGGCGTTCGACACAGTTCCTCACAAGAGGTTAATGCAAAAGCTAGAGGATCAGGCACACGTAACAGGAAAGGCACTGCAATGGATCAGAGAATATCTGACAGGGAGGCAACAACGAGTCATGGTAAGTGACGAGGTGTCAGAGTGGGCACCTGTGACGAGTGGGGATCCACAAGGGTCAGTCCTAGGACCTGTACTGTTTTTGGTATATGTGAATGACATAATGGAAGGGATAGACTCAGAAGTGTCCCTGTTTGCAGATGATGTGAAGTTAATGAGAAGAATTAAATCAGTTGAGGATCAGGCAGGACTACAAAGGGACCTAGACAGGCTACAAGCCTGGTCCAGTAAATGGCTCCTTGAATTTAACCCTGACAAATGTAAAGTCATGAAGATCGGGGAAGGGCAAAGAAGACCGCAGACAGAGTATAATCTAGGTGGCCAAAGACTGCAAACCTCACTCAAGGAAAAAGATCTTGGGGTGAGTATAATACCGAGCACATCTCCTGAGGCACACATCAATCAGATAACTGCTGCAGCATACGGGCGGCTGGCAAACCTAAGAATAGCGTTCCAATACCTCACTAAGGAATCGTTCAAGACTCTGTACACCATATACGTCAGGCCCATACTGGAGTATGCAGCACCAGTTTGGAACCCACACCTGGTCAAGCAAGTCGGGAAATTAGAGAAAGTGCAAAGGTTTGCAACAAGACTAGTCCCAGAGCTAAGGGGATTGTCCTACGAAGAAAGGTTAAGGGAAATCGGCCTGACGACACTAGAGGACAGGAGGGTTAGGGAAGACATGATAACGACATATAAAATATACTGCGAGGAATAGATAAGGTGGACAGAGACAAGATGTTCCAGAGAGGGGTCACAGTTGGAAGTTGAAGACTCCTATGAGTCAAAGGGATGTTAGGAAGCATTTCTTCAGTCATAGAGTTTTTAGGAAGTGGAATAGCCTAGAAAGTGACGTAGTGGAGGCAGGAACTATACATAGTTTTAAGACGAGGTTTGATAAAGCTCATGGAGCAGGGAGAGAGAGGACCTAGTAGCAATCAGTGAAGAGGCGGGGCCAGGAGCTATGACTCGACCCCTGCAACCACAAATAGGTGAGTACATAACGGAAGGGATAGACTCAGAAGTGTCCCTGTTTGCAGATGATGTGAAGTTAATGAGAAGAATCAAATCAGTCGAGGATCAGGCAGGACTACAAAGAGACCTGGACAGGCTACAAGCCTGGTCCAGTAACTGGCTCCTTGAATTTAACCCTGCCAAATGTAAAGTCATGAAGATCGGGAAAGGGCAAAGAAGACCGCAGACAGAGTATAGTCTAGGTGGCCAAAGACTGCAAACCTCACTCAAAGAAAAGATCTTGGGGTGAGTATAATACCGAGCACATCTCCTGAGGCACACATCAATCAGATAACTGCTGCAGCATACGGGCGGCTGGCAAACCTAAGAATAGCGTTCCAATACCTCACTAAGGAATCATTCAAGACTCTGTACACCATATACGTCAGGCCCATACTGGAGTATGCAGCACCAGTCTGGAACCCACACCTGGTCAAGCTACGTCAAGAAATTAGAAAAAGTGCAAAGGTTTGCAACAAGACTAGTCCCAGAGCTAAGGGATTGTCCTACGAAGAAAGGTTAAGGGAAATCGGCCTGACGACACTAGAGGACAGAGGGTTAGGAAGACATGATAACGACATATAAAATACTGCGAGGAATAGATAAGGTGGACAGAGACAAGATGTTCCAGAGAGGGGACACAGAAACAAGGGGTCACAATTGGAAGTTGAAGACTCCTATGAGTCAAAGGGATGTTAGGAAGTATTTCTTCAGTCATAGAGTTGTCAGGAAGTGGAATAGCTTAGAAAGCGACATAGTGGAGGCAGGAACCATACATAGTTTTAAGACTAGGTTTGATAAAGCTCATGGAGCAGGGAGAGAGAGGACCTAGTAGCAATCAGTGAAGAGGCGGGGCCAGGAGCTATGAATCGACCCCTGCAACCACAAATAGGTGAGTACAAATAGGTGAGACGATTGTTCAGAGAGCTGAGGAGGGTTGTTGAGTGGTTTGGACATGTAGAGAGAATGGAACGAGACAGAGTGACTTCGAGAGTGTATAAATCTGTAGTGGAGGAAGGCAGGGTAGGGTCGCCTAGGAAGGCTTGGAGGAGGTAAAGGAGTTTTGTGTGCGAGGGCTTGGACTCAGCAAGCATGTAGCGATTTGATAGGTGAATGAGGCATATGGTTTTAATACTTGACGTGCTGTTGGAGTGTGAGCAAAGTAACATTTATGAAAGGGATTCAGGAAACCGGCAGGCCGGACTTGAGTTCTGGAGATGGGAAGTACAGTCCGGCACTCTGAAGGAGGTGTTAATGTTGCAGTTTTATAACTGTAGTGTAAAGCACCCTCTGGCAAGACAGATGGAGTGAATATGATGAAAGTTTTCTTTTTCAGCCACCCTGCCTTAGGTGGAATCGGCGATGTAGTTAATAAAAAAAAATATATATATATATATATATATATATATATATATATATATATATATATATATATATATATATATATATATTATTATGTCTACAAATACATGGTACACCTTATTTATATTCGATTTATAAAGCTCTATGTAGAGCTAAACATAGTATATAAATAATAGTGTGCTCTTCTCATAGGATTTTTTGCTTCTGATACACATGATTTGATTGTTGTTGTTGAAGCGTAACTGGACACACAAGGAGTCGTATGACTCGTGAATGGTACGCAGTTTATAGTTACTATGAAGGCTCACTCCTCCAGCAGCCTTCTGTGAGAACCTTGATGAATATTTTGCATCCCGTCATAGCTATTTGTGCTGCCAAGTGAGTGTTGGATTGTATCCAAGATTCGCTCAGAGATAATGTCTGGACACTGTACGTGGGTGTGAGGGGCAAGGCGTCCTTTTCAAATTTGTGCTTTTGTGTGAAAGTAGAATTTCATATGGGAGGGGAAGTGGGGAAGTGAAGGAGAGGAGGTGGAGGGAAGGAATGGAGAGAGGTAGGAGAGAGGAGGGAGGGAAGGAGAGGAACAAAAGATAAATTAGACACATGCGTTGCACATGTGTCTAATTTATCAACTTGTCTGTTCTCTGAACCGTTTATGAACAGAAAGATATTTAGAAGAGGAATAATGTAGAGAGAGGAGCAGACAGGAGGAGGAGATAGAAGAAGAGAGGGCTAGACAATGGTAGGGGTGGGGGGGGAGGGGGTGACACGCATGAGTAGGCATGAACCGGGAAGAAGCAACAGCTGGAGGCTGAACTTTTTATTTTAGGAAAATTGAACTGACTGTGAGGGTGACGTAAGATCCTGGGAAAGAAAGAGTTGTGGGAGGAGTGTTGTTGGAGGTAGTTGTGGGAGGAGTGTTGTTGGAGGTAGTTGTGGGAGGAGTGTTGTTGGAGGTAGTTGTGGGAGGAGTGTTGTTGGAGGTAGTTGTGGGAGGAGTGTTGTTGGAGGTAGTTGTGGGAGGAGTGTTGTTGGAGGTAGTTGTGGGAGGAGTGTTGTTGGAGGTAGTTGTGGGAGGAGTGTTGTTGGAGGTAGTTGTGGGAGGAGTGTTGTTGGAGGTAGTTGTGGAGGAGTGTTGTTGGAGGTAGTTGTGGAGGAGTGTTGTTGAGGTAGTTGTGGGAGGAGTGTTGTTGAGGTAGTTGTGGGAGGAGTGTTGTTAGAGGTAGTTGTGGAGGAGTGTTGTTGCAGGTAGTTGTGGAGGAGTGTTGTTGCAGGTAGTTGTGGGAGGAGTGTTGTTGCAGGTAGTTGTGAGGAGTGTTGTTGCAGGTAGTTGTGGAGGAGTGTTGTTGCAGTAGTTGTGGAGGAGTGTTGTTGGAGGTAGTTGTGGGAGGAGTGTTGTTGGAGGTAGTTGTGGGAGGAGTGTTGTTGCAGGTAGTTGTGGGAGGAGTGTTGTTGGAGGTAGTTGTGGGAGGAGTGTTGTTGCAGGTAGTTGTGGGAGGAGTGTTGTTGCAGGTAGTTGTGGGAGGAGTGTTGTTGCAGGTAGTTGTGGGAGGAGTGTTGTTGCAGGTAGTTGTGGAGGAGTGTTGTTGCAGGTAGTTGTAGGAGGAGTGTTGTTGAGGTAGTTGTGAGGAGTGTTGTTGCAGGTAGTTGTGGAGGAGTGTTGTTGGAGGTAGTTGTGGGAGGAGTGTTGTTGGAGGTAGTTGTGGAGGAGTGTTGTTGGAGGTAGTTGTGGAGGAGTGTTGTTGGAGGTAGTTGTGGGAGGAGTGTTGTTGCAGGTAGTTGTGGGAGGAGTGTTGTTGGAAGGTAGTTGTGGAGGAGTGTTGTTGGAGGTAGTTGTGGGAGGAGTGTTGTTGAGGTAGTTGTGGAGGAGTGTTGTTGCAGGTAGTTGTGGAGGAGTGTTGTTGAGAGGTGTATGTGTGAGGAGATGTTGTTGCAGGTAGTTGTGGAGGAGTGTTGTGTGGAGAGTAGTTGTCAGGAGGAGTGTTGTTGCAGGTAGTTGTGGGAGGAGTGTTGTTGCAGGTAGTTGTGGGAGGAGTGTTGTTGCAGGTAGTTGTGGGAGGAGAGTTGTTGAGGTAGTGAGGAGTGTTGATAGTGTGGAGGAGTGTTGTTGCAGGTAGTGTGGAGGAGTGTTGTTGCAGGTAGTTGTGGGAGGAGTGTTGTTGCAGGTAGTTAGGGAGGAGTGTTGTTGAGTAGTTGTGGGAGGAGTGTTGTTGAGGTAGTTGTGGGAGGAGTGTTGTTGAGGTAGTTGTGGGAGGAGTGTTGTTGCAGGGAGTTGTGGGAGGAGTGTTGTTGAGGTAGTTGTGGAGGAGTGTTGTTGCAGGTAGTTGTGGAGGAGTGTTGTTGGAGGTAGTTGTGGGAGGAGTGTTGTTGCAGGTAGTTGGGAGGAGTGTTGTTGCAGGTAGTTGTGGGAGGAGTGTTGTTGCAGGTAGTTGTGGGAGGAGTGTTGTTGGAGGTAGTTGTGGGAGGAGTGTTGTTGCAGGTAGTTGTGGGAGGAGTGTTGTTGCAGGTAGTTGTGGGAGGAGTGTTGTTGGAGGTAGTTGTGGGAGGAGTGTTGTTGCAGGTAGTTGTGGGAGGAGTGTTGTTGGAGGTAGTTGTGGGAGGAGTGTTGTTGCAGGTAGTTGTGGGAGGAGTGTTGTTGCAGGTAGTTGTGGGAGGAGTGTTGTTGCAGGTAGTTGTGGGAGGAGTGTTGTTGCAGGTAGTTGTGGGAGGAGTGTTGTTGCAGGTAGTTGTGGGAGGAGTGTTGTTGCAGGTAGTTGTGGGAGGAGTGTTGTTGGAGGTAGTTGGGGGTTGTAGTTAGGGAAGGCTTACTGAACTAACAGTTTATTGGGGGGGTGTGACGGAATATTCAGAGACACAAGGAGTGTGTAGGACCCGTGCCAGGGACACCAGAGTGTGTAGGACCCCTGCCAGGGATACAAGGAGTGTGTAGAACCCCTGACAGGGACACTAAAAGTGTGTAGGATCCCTGACAGGGACACCAGGAGTGTGTAGGACCCGTGCCAGGGACACCAGAGTGTGTAGGACCCCTGCCAGGGATACAAGGAGTGTGTAGAACCCCTGACAGGGACACTAAAAGTGTGTAGGACCCCTGACAGGGACACCAGGAGTGTGTAGGACCCCTAACAGGGACACAAGGAGTGTATAAGACCTCTGACAGGGACATAAGGAGTGTATAGGACATCTAAAATATATCTGGAAACTTCGTAAAGGATGTTGGACATTACAGGTACTCTTAAAAGACGTGAAGGACATCTCTCTTTCTTTATCTCTCTCTCTCTCTCTCTCTCTCTCTCTCTCTCTCTCTCTCTCTCTCTCTCTCTCTCTCTCTCTCTCTCCACACACACAAAGAGTCCTTCCAGGCCATTTATACAACATTGGTTAGGCCCATCTTGGAGTATACAACCCCTGTTCGGAACTCACACCTTAAAAAGCATGTTAAGAAAGTGTTGAAAGTGGAGAAACATGCAACAAGGCTTGTTCCTGAGTCAAGAGGTATGAGCAAACGATATTGGAGGGCAGAAGAACAAGGAGGGGACACGATAACAACATACAAAATACTCATGAAAATTGATAAAGTAGGCAAGGATAGGCTGTTTGAGAAGCGAGAAACGGGAACACAGGAACACCGCTGCAAGTTATCCACAGAAGAGCCACAGGGATGTTACGAAGTATTTCTTCATTCTTAGAGTGGTCGAGAAGTGGAATGATCTTGGTAAGGAAATAGCGGAGGCAGGTTCCGTACATAGTTTTAAAAGCAAGTACGATAGGACACACGAGGTTAAGAGGGAGTGACTCAATAGAGGGGCAGCGCCAGGATCTGAGAAACGACCATTGTAACCACAAACTGGTTAGCATAGGTGAGTACACACACACACACACACACAGAAAGATTGAGGGAAATAGGACTAACTGGAGGAAAGAAGGGTCAGAGGAGACATGATAACGACATACAAAATACTGCGGGGAATTGACAAGGTAGATAGTGACAGGTTGTTTCAGAGAGGGAACACAGAAACAAGGGGACACAACTGGAAGCTGAAGACTCAGATGAGTCAAAGGGATGTTAGGAAGCATTTCTTCAGCCACAGAGTAGTCAGGAAGTGGAATGGACTAGAGAAAGATATAGTGGGGCAGGAACCATACATAGTTTTAAGACAAGGTATGATAAAGCTCATGGAGCAGGGAGAGCAGAGACCCAGTAGCAGACAGCGAAGAGGCGGGGCCAGGAGCTGAGTATCGAACCCTGCAACCACAATTAGGTGAGTACAATTAGGTGAGTACACACGCGCGAGCAGGGAGAGCAGAGACCCAGTAGCGGACAGCGAAGAGGCGGGGCCAGGAGCTGAGTCTCGACCCCTGCAACCACAATTAGGTGAGTACACACGCGCGAGCGCGCGGCCTCACATTTTTGTTGGCAGCAAATTTCATACACAGTTTAAAGAGTATATATGATAAGGTCCAAGAGGCCAGGTATAACAGGAAGACAAGAGGCCTTAGTATGAATTATTAAAGTGGATAGATTAGATCATTAATTAATTACAGATGACAGCTTCTCGTGAGATGCATCAGATTAATTATTGTCCCTGATTAATGAGCCTCGGTGTTAATTATCCTACGTAAACATTATGGTAATTTAAGTTCCGCCTGGTGTTTGCTTTATTATAGCAACGATAACTGAAGCAGCACAAACATCTGCACGGCCTTGTGAACGAGAAGAACAAAAATAATTAGAACAAGAACTAGAGCAAAGCAAAATATATATCTTAAGTATAATAAAAATATTTATAAGTTTGCTTATGTTGAAGATAAATATTTACTCTCCTTAAAGTCTTAATGTTTTCTTTATTTTTTTAACCCTGGGTAAACTTGAATTTTCATGAATTTATATTATGTCTCTTGTTTTCCCAGTAAATATATGAAGACAGGTATTTGGAGAGCAGGTGTGTTACATAAGGCGCAGGTGTTGTGTCTTCCTCTCATGCACCTGTGGGGGTTTCTCAAGACTGTGAAGGTTGATGGTATTCCCAAACTCCCTCTGTTGTCATTGTTTTTTCCTCTCTTGAACAAGACACAAACACACACACACACACACACACACACACACACACACACACAATGGGCCAGGAGCTGCGACTTGATCCCTGAAACCACAAATAAGTGAGTGAGTACACATCTTTGAGACTGAGGTTATCAGAACGAGGAATCACAAGTGGAACTGGAAGCTAAAATAAGCCAGATAGATACATAAAAGAACCTTCACTGTGAGAAAAGTAAACATTAAGGGGCACGTCAGTTCCCCTGTTTTCTAATATGTTATTTTTCCCCTATAATCTACCTTGTCCTTAATTACTATCGCATTTGCTTTGTCTGCTTTCGTAAGGTGAAGTCCAGGATCTTTCCTGAATTCATGGTATAACTTAACAAATCTTTGAGGACAATTGCTCCTGGCTCCGACTCTCAGTTATTCACTGTGGTCCCATTAATTTCCTGGTCTCGTGGTCCTTATAAATTTTTCTCATAAAACTGTGTATGGAATTTGCAACTGCCACTTCCTCATTCACACCATCCACTTCCCAACTATCCACAGATTAAAGAAATGCAATGACACATGTCATCCCTTTAATTTATTCTTTAGCGTCCAACAATATCCAAGGTCCTCCCCTCTCATCCTGGCTTTCAATGTCGTCATCATACCGCCACTGGTCCTCGTTTCCTCTTGCGTTATATAGTTTAGTTCCTTCATTTTTTTTCCATAGTCTCGTAGCGAATCTGTATACGTTTTCTTCTTTCTGTGCGTTTCTTTAGATGTTCATTGCTGGTGTTGTACACTCAGCGCTAGGTCTGATATATATTAAATACATACAGGGTCATGAAAAAGCATGTTTATTATTATCATTATCTCGTAAATACCCTTCATTTCTCTACTAATATGAAGTTCAGTCTTTCCTCTCAGGTCATGCGCCTCAGCTCCGGGATCAGTCTGGGCGCAGACGTCTGTGAAAAGGAAAGTGTGTGGGTGGATGGTTGGATGTTTGGGGTGGTAGTCGATGGTTGGGGAGAGGGTGGCATTGCGTAGTGATACAATAATGAGTGGGTTAAGTTTTCCATTGCTTATCTTCGTCAGTTCTCTTATCTTAATTTTTATTTTTATGTTTATTCCTATAGCGCCATACCTCATGCTATTTAAATATTGTACAAATCCCTGGGCTCTCTAAGGGTGTTTTTTAACTAAATACATTCAGCCGGTTTTTAGTCTAGTTTGGGAAACTTTGTGTTCTCACTTCACATAGGAGGTGTTGATTCACCGGGAATTCTCCCGGCCCGGGTCTTTACCAGATGGCGACCCGGCTCCGGCTCCCTGGCGTGGGAGTGTCAGAGACCTATGTCTCCCATGGGAGGGGATACCCCTCATCGGCGGGACCAACTGGCCCCAGGCCTAGCCACATTCCCCACCAGCACGAGGCATGGAGGTAGATAGATGCTAGGCCTCTCTGGTCTGCCACCTTCCCTAACGGGAAGGGCAGACTTACGAGCTGCAGATGGTAACAAGCTCCAGCCTTGGCACCTACCCTAGAAGGGCTGGGCATGGTGATCGACCACTTCACATAAACTTCTCCGAATTTTAGGCTTGTTTACTTGTTTCTGTTTTTATCCGGTTACAATGCACAAATACCCGCACATAAATATGCAAAATATTTTAATGTGCTTGGTAAGTTTTTGACCAAGCAAGTGGGAAATGTTTTTAGAAAAAGTGGGAAATTTTTAGTATGTATGGGAAAAGTTATATATAAATGTGGGAAATTTTCAGTAAGTGAAAGAAATAAGTTTTGAGTAAGAGTAGAAATTAACTACTTTATAATAAACCCCTTTCTTTCCTCTCTCACCAACAACTCTGCCCCTCCCTTCTCCACCATCACAAACTAACCAATTTCTCTCTCTCTCACTCCCACAGGTCGCTCCCACAGTGGATCCTTCCGTCTCTTCCGTATGGGAGAAACAGCGTCTGAGGGGCTGAAGCAGTTTGCAGAGCTTGGCCAGACAGAGGTGTTGGATGCCCAAAGTCAAGGTCAAGGTGGTATACTAGACGAATTCAACGCTCCGCCCATCACCCAGGGTGTGGGAGAGACCCAAGCTGTGTGCTTCGTCGATGGCAACCACTCCAAGGTGTGTGTGTGTGTGTGTGTGTACTCCCCTAATTGTGGTTGCTGAGGTTGAGTCACAGCTCCTGTCTCCGCATTTTCATTGTGTGTGTGTGTACTCACCTATTTGTGATTGCAGGGGTCGATTCACAGCTCCTGGCTCCGCCTTTTCACTGTGTGTGTGTGTGTGTACTCACCTAATTGGGGTTGCAGGGGTCGAGACTTAGCTCCTGGCCCCGCCTCTTCACTGACCGCTACTAGGTCCTCTCTCTCCCTGCTCCATGAGCTTTATCATACCTCGTCTTAAAGCTATGTATTGTTCCTGCCTCCACTACATCACTTGCTAGACTATTCCACTTCCTGACAACTCTATAACTGAAGAAATACTTCCTAACATCCCTTTGACTCGTCTGAGTCTTTAACTTCAATTGTGACCCCTTGTTTCTGTGTCCCCTCTCTGGAACATCCTGTCTCTGTCCACCTTATCTATTCCACGCAGTGTGTGTGTGTATGTACTCACCTATTTGTACTCACTTATTTGTGGTTGCAGGGGTCGAGTGACAGCTTCTGGCCCCGCCTCTTCACTGTGTGTGTACTCACCTATTTGTACTCACCTATTTGTGGTTGCAGGGGTCGAGTCATAGCTCCTGGCCCCGCCTCTTCACTGATTGCTACTAGGTCCTCTCTCTCTCTCTCCCTGCTCCACGAGCTTTATCAAACCTAGTCTTAAAACTATGTATGGTTCCTGCCTCCACTATGTCGCTTTCTAAGCTATTCCACTTCCTGACAACTCTATGACTGAAGAAATACTTCCTAACATCCCTTTGACTCATAGGAGTCTTCAACTTCCAATTGTGACCCCTTGTTTCTGTGTCCCCTCTCTGGAACATCTTGTCTCTGTCCACCTTATCTATTCCTCGCAGTATTTTATATGTCGTTATCATGTCTCCCCTAACCCTCCTGTCCTCTAGTGTCGTCAGGCCGATTTCCCTTAACCTTTCTTCGTAGGACAATCCCTTAGCTCTGGGACTAGTCTTGTTGCAAACCTTGCACTTTCTCTAATTTCTTGACGTGCTTGACCAGGTGTGGGTTCCAAACTGGTGCTGCATACTCCAGTATGGGCCTGACGTATATGGTATACAGAGTCTTGAATGATTCCTTAGTGAGGTATTGGAACGCTATTCTTAGGTTTGCCAGCCGCCCGTATGCTGCAGCAGTTATCTGATTGATGTGTGCCTCAGGAGATGTGCTCGGTATTATACTCACCCCAAGATCTTTTCTTTGAGTGAGGTTTGCAGTCTTTGGCCACCTAGACTATACTCTGTCTGCGGTCTTCTTTGCCCTTCCCGATATTCATGATTTTACATTTGGCAGGGTTAAATTCAAGGAGCCACTTACTGGACCAGGCTTGCAGCCTGTCCAGGTCTCTTTGTAGTCCTGCCTGATCCTCGATTGATTTGATTCTTCTCATTAACTTCACATCATCTGCAAATAGTGACACTTCTGAGTCTACCCTTCCGTTATGTCATTCACATATACCAAAAACAGTACAGGTCCTAGGACTGACCCTTGTGGAACTCCACTCGTCACAGGTGCCCACTCTGACATCTCGTCACGTACCATGACTCGTTGTTGCCTCCCTGTCAGATATTCTCTGATCCATTGCAGTGCTTTTCCTGTTACGTGTGCCTGATCCTCTAGCTTTTGCATTAATCTCTTGTGAGGAACTGTGTCGAACGCCTTCTTGCAGTCCAAAAATGCAGTCTATCCACCCCTCTCTCGTGTCTTACTTCTGTTACCTTGTCATAAAACTCCAGTAGGTTTGTGACACAGGATTTTCCTTCCCTGAAACCGTGCTGGTTGTCGTTTATAAGCTTGTGTCTTTCTAGGTGCTCCACCACTCTCCTCCTGATGATCTTCTCCATGACTTTGCATACTATACACGTCAGTGACACAGGTCTGTAGTTTAATGCCTCGTGTCTGTCTCCTTTCTTAAAATTGGGACTACCTTTGCCATCTTCCACGCCTCAGGTAGTTGCCCAGTTTCAATGGATGTGTTGAAGATTTGTGTTAGTGGCACACACAACATCTCTGCTCCTCTCTAAGGACCCACGGAGAAATGTTGTCCGGTCCCACCGCTTTTGAGGTATCGAGTTCACATAGCAGCTTCTTCACCTCCTCCTCGGTTGTGTGTATTTCATCCAGCACTTGTTGGTATACCTCCCTATTCTGAATTCCTGGAGTCCTTCCTGTCTCCTGTGTAAATACTTCTTTAAATCTCATGTTGAGCTCCTCACATACCTCTTGGTCGTTTATTGTGAACTCCCCACCTTCCTTTCTCAGCCTGATTACCTGGTCCTTGACTGTTGTTTTCCTCCTGATGTGGCTATACAACAGCTTCGGGTCAGACTTGACTTTTGATGCTATATCATTTTCATATTGTCGCTGAGCCTCCCTTCTTACCTGTGCATATTCGTTTCTGGCTCTTCGGCTAATCTCTTTATTTTCCTGGGTCCTTTGTCTTCTGTACTTTTTCCATTCTCTATTACACTTACTTTTTGCCTCCCTACACCTCTGGCTGAACCAAGGACTCGTTCTGGTCTTCCCATTACTTCTGTTTCCCTTGGGGACAAACCTCTCCTCTGCCTCTTTGCATTTGGTTGTCACATATTCCATCATTTCTTTTACTGTGTATGTATGTGTGTGTGTATGTGTGTGTGTGTGTGTGTTTGTGTGTGTGTGTGTGTGTGTGTGTGTGTGTGTGTGTGTGTGTGTTTGTGTGTGTGTGTGTGTATAGTAGCTACACCTGCTTGTGTTCTCCACAGGTGTCTCTCATCTCCCGGGTGGTTCCATCACCTGACTGGTTCATCGGTATCGACAGCTTCGACCTGTGTGTGGAGGGCAAGTGGGTCGAGTCTGTAGTGCTAGAGGTAAGTAGCTCTCTCTCTTTCTGTCTCTCTCTCTCACTTTCTTCGTCCATATATCCATATCAGCAGTTGTTTATGAGTCTAACTCTCTCATTAAGGCGCCACGAACAAGCTACGTTCGTGGACACCTACACATCTGGTTTCTAATCCTTCTGAATGATGAAATATTTCTTTGCATATCCAGTCTCCCTGTAGTGGGTTCGGATTCTACTCACTGCGATCTCTCTCTCTAACTCTTTCTTTCTCTCTCTCTCTCTCTCTCTCTCTCTCTCTCTCTCTCTCTCTCTCTATATATATATATATATATATATATATATATATATATATATATATATATATATATATATATATATATATATATATATATATATATATATATATATGTGTGTGTGTGCGTGCATGTATATATCTATATGTATATATACATATGTATGTATACATACCTTCGGAAAGTTCAAATTTATTTCGATTTCTTGTAAATTAAGTTTGTTTTCCATTACACTAGAAAAAAAAAATGCCTTAGGCAAGTGACTCACAAGACACCGACTAATCTCTCCTCTCCTCTGGTTCTTGCGGTGCACCTGGCCAGGTGGACCCCCTAGATGCAGGTACAGACAACGGGTTCACCTTCACCTCCCTAACTGGCCCACCATACCTAAGAAAGCCGTCAGTCGCATCACTGCTCAGAGCCCCGATCATCCGGCCAACTCCTTCTTCTATCCGGACGTGCCAGAACATCCTCCAATCGCCACCTTCCATATTATCAAGGTAATGAATTCGGTCATGGCGGACGGGAATGGAGGGGATTATGAGAGAAAAGAAATATGTGGAATTGTAGGGGCGAAGGGAATAATGAGAATGATTTGTTTTATTCATGAAAACCCCCTGAGCCTCTCGGGGTAATACAGCAACGAAATATCGCCAAGAGAAAATGTCTTTGGTACTGTAATAAAATATGATGTTTGCTTCTATGTCCAGTGACTGTGCACAGACTTCTGAATCTTTCCCACCAAATAAAGGAGATCCAGCTTCCTACCACGTAAAGATAACCCAGTTTCCCACCACGTAAAGATAACCCAGTTTCTCACTATGTATTGGCGAACCAGTTTCCCAGCAAGCGAAGATAACTCCGTTTCGGGAAGAAACGGGAAAAGACGATGGGTGACTTGTAAAATGAATAGCAAAGAGAGATTATTTTAGAAGTGTGCTTTGGGTGTGCATGATGTCACTACACCCACAGGTCCGTGAAAGTCATGGTTGTACTGGTATAAACAGAGTACATATATTGGTGATAACGTTATTGGATACGAGTGTTGATATATATATCGTAGAGCGCATTTATCTTTTTATGGTGTATTTAAATAAAAACCTCCATTGTGTGTTTATATAATGAATGACGACAGTATACGACGCAGTGGTGTTCTACAGCCAGCTGGTATTAAGTGGGTAGTTAGAACTAGCAGTTTAGAAGTGCTTGGTGACGTGAGAGAAGTATACTCCTATTCATTCCTCGAATTACATTGTATTCTTCTAATGCATCCAGTGTGGTATATGTCAGTTGCAGCACACGGATACTTTTAGAACCAGTTTATTAGTAGATTCTAGTAATGCCGCAAGAGAAGTAACCCGTTGTTCTCCGCAGGTTAAAGAGTACGAGTTGGCTCGTGTGTTCTCACCGTCAGTGGTCCGAGCGTCGGCCCAGAGGTACTCCCCCAGGGACCTGGCTGGAGACGTCACCCCTGACACCACCCAGGGAGCTGAACCCCTGGACAACGAAGTGAGTAACAGCATCCTGCCCAAGACCAGCGAACCCATCGAGAACGTAGAGCCCACTGATGCCTCCGACAACACGGTCGACACTCCCGGCAAGAATGTATTGATGAACACCTTCGTTGACAAGTTCAAGAAGAAGTACAGGAAGAACAGGAGAGGCAGGAAGATGGGACCAGGAAGAAAGTTGGACCAACGTAGAAAGACGGAGCGTCGTAAGTGTGCTACCTTCACTGTATGATACCTGCCACTGTATGATACCTGCTACTGTATGATACCTTCCACTGTATATCTTCCACTGTACAATACCTTCTACCGTGCTGGCGGGAGTCACTCACGCTACCATACTCCGAGAAAACTTCCCTCATTTCTCCTGTTGCTACCTTTGCATGACGCACTGAGAAGTGTGAAAGTACTTGAGCTAAAGATTCTCCCCCTCCCCGTGACTTGTCTTGCATGTATCTATCTGTCTATATATATATATATATATATATATATATATATATATATATATATATATATATATATATATATATATATATATATATATATATATATATATTGGTGAAGCGTAATGTGATTTTAAGAAAAATTAAAATCAATAATCAACATATACTAATCAAAACTATTTAAATATAATAGTATAGGGATCTGTGTTTGTAATAAGTATGGCTCTGCCTTCCCTTCAAGTGTGTTGTCTGGGTTGGTAAGGCTGTTTCTTCTATTATAAGACTTAAGAATTTCGTATCTACAGGCCGTGCTCGCCTCCCTCGTGACTGTCGTGTGAGCGAGTGGTCAGACTGGTCCAGCTGCAGCAAGACCTGTGGCATCGGCGAGCAGGTGAGTGTCCTGAGTGGTCCAGCAGCAAGACCTGTGGCATCGGCCATGAGAGGGCTAAGTGGTGCCTGAGTGGATTATGAGGTCTTTCAGTTTATCTCACTTAAATGGTTCATTATTAAGAAAATCATTTTATCTCATATCACTTAAGCAATAACTCTTCTTCATTTCTTCTTCTTTATAGTAATTAATTATTATTATTACCTCTACTTTTACTACCATTCATACTACTACTATTTCTCATAACAGTACTTAGGCTGTTACTACTACTACTACTACTACCATTCCTATT
Organism: Cherax destructor; assembly: GCA_009830355.1. Classification (NCBI taxonomy): domain Eukaryota; kingdom Metazoa; phylum Arthropoda; class Malacostraca; order Decapoda; family Parastacidae; genus Cherax; species Cherax destructor. Next base: position 81,968 of record WNWK01001534.1, on the reverse strand, counting down.
ATTACTACTAATGCTGCTACCCAAATTCTTAGTACTTCTACATATGCTAACGTGTTGGTGATCCTGCAGATACGGACGAGGACTGTGGTGAGACACGCACGGCGGGGCCGTCCTTGCCCTAACCTGCAGGAGACCAAGTGGTGTGGCTCATCCAGGGACTGTGACCACAAGTACTTCGACTGGTAGACCTGCAGCACTCCACACTGGGACCCGGGGAGCACTCCACACTGGGACCCAGGGAGCACTCCACACTGGGACCCGGGGAGCACTCCACACTGGGACCCGGGGAGCACTCCACACTGGGACCCGGGGAGCACTCCACACTGGGACCCGGGGAGCACTCCACACTGGGACCCAGGGAGCACTCCACACTGGGACCCGGGGAGCACTCCACACTGGGACCCGGGGAGCACTCCACACTGGGACCCGGGGAGCACTCCACACTGGGACCCGGGGAGCACTCCACACTGGGACCCAGGGAGCACTCCACACTGGGACCCGGGAGCACTTCACACTGGGACCCGGGAGCACTCCACACTGGGACCCAGGGAGCACTCCACACTGAGACCCGGGGAGCACTCCACACTGGGACCCGGGGAGCACTCCACACTGGGACCCGGGGAGCACTCCACACTGGGACCCGGGGAGCACTCCACACTGGGACCCAGGGAGCACTCCACCCTGGGACCCAGGGAGCACTCCACACTGAGACCCAGGGAGGCCGTCCTAAATGCCCACACCACCCACCGAGATCAACAATATTCTCAACATTCTACACAGTAACGTAGGAAAATGCTGCAGCTTTCACTGTTTTACACGGAGTACTGCAGATGACGTAGACTAATGGATATTTATTTTTGTTCGGTATTGATGTATTTGACTGGTTTACTCTCGGGCCTCATACAATGCATGGGCCCTAGGGAACTCTCCTGGACTCCCTGCCCTCCTGGGTATATACCCATCACCAGGGGAAAACACTGAGAAAGTGCAGCGGAGAGATTAGGCAAAGAAAGACAGTGTGAATATTATTGTAACCACGAACGAGTGGTATTGATCAATAACAACACTGCACTAGCCAAGGACTCGAACCTATGTTGTACTGGCCCGCCTCATCGTGAGCGAGAACCACATGACGCTCACCATAGGCGGGCCAGTACAACATGGGTTCGAGTCCTTGGCTAGTGCAATGTTTTATATATATATATATATATATATATATATATATATATATATATATATATATATATGTATGTTCGGGATATAAAATAAGGAAAGTATTTTCAAGTACGCGGTAGATCAAGAGAGGGTGAGATGGGTAAAATGATTATAACGAAAGAGGTGGATAATGATAATGCAGAGGATAAATACAAATTTAGAAAAGGAATAATAAAGAGAACAGAGTAAATAATGAATACTAGTTGAAAAACAAACAATGGCTAATAAATCAAAAGGGCGTAAGAGGTAAATAATTTATGAGCAGCGCAGCAGATAAGAATATAAATGATGTAAGAAGGGATTATTAAACAATGGGGGGGGGGACAAAAAGAAAATGGTGAATTAAGACTTAACAGTTGGTAAATTAAGCTAGAAGATAAATTAGAAAGAATCAAGAAAAGAGTGGCTTTAGTGATTCCTAATTTATGTCTGGCCTCGTATCATTGATGAGAAGAAAAGAAAAAAATGGTGTGACGGTGTATGGATGGTGTATGGTTGGTGTATGAATGGCAACATACTTATAAATGACTAAAAGAAAGGGATTTGAACTATATCATCCCATAGACTAGACTGATTATGCAAGTCCGGTTTCTCGAATTGTTTATCAAGATCTCCTTTATCCACCTCAGCACCCAACTATCTCCTATGTAGTTAAGTCCAGAGCGAGACGAGCTGTAAACCTGTAAGATCCAGTTGGTTTGTGACCATTGCGAGTCTTTCAGTGCAAGAAGAGGTGAATACTACAGCTAATCAGACATGACAAATAATCTTGGAAAAAGAAAAAAAACAGCTATTATAGGACACAGGCTGAAGAAGAGACATATAATTTTGGACTTCAATGTTCACATCACTCCCCAGACCTGTGATGTAAAAGTGTGGAGTGGCCTACATGAGTGATGGATTACTATGTTCCATAAAGGATGTCTACATGAGTGATGGATTACTATGTTCCATAAAGGATGTCTACATGAGTGATGGATTACTATGTTCCATAAAGGATGTCTACATGAGTGATGGATTACTATGTTCCATGAAGGATGTCTACATGAGTGATGGATTACTATGTTCCATAAAGGATGTCTACATGAGTGATGGATTACTATGTTCCATAAAGGATGTCTACATGAGTGATGGATTACTATGTTCCATAAAGGATGTCTACATGAGTGATGGATTACTATGTTCCATAAAGGATGTCTACATGAGTGATGGATTACTATGTTCCATAAAGGATGTCTACATGAGTGATGGATTACTATGTTCCATAAAGGATGTCTACATGAGTGATGGATTACTATGTTCCATAAAGGATGTCTACATGAGTGATGGATTACTATGTTCCATAAAGGATGTCTACATGAGTGATGGATTACTATGTTCCATAAAGGATGTCTACATGAGTGATGGATTACTATGTTCCATAAAGGATGTCTACATGAGTGATGGATTACTATGTTCCATAAAGGATGTCTACATGAGTGATGGATTACTATGTTCCATAAAGGATGTCTACATGAGCATGAAGTTTTACCTACGAGGGAAGTGCAATCTATGAGGCTAAAGAAAAAATTAAAGACATTTGCATTAGAATATGGAATTGTGCTTAAAATTTTATAGGTAAGAATAAAAAATGTAAATCTAACTTGTAAGATTTATATATATATATATATATATATATATATATATATTTATATATATATATATATATATATATATATATATATATATATATATATATATATATATATATATATATATATAATATAAAATATTCACTGCATATTTATACTTATAGGACTAACTCAAGAATTTATTTTTTAGTCTGGAAAAAAGAGAATCTTTTAACTTATGTAATATTTCCTGAGTTTATGAATATTATATTCGATGCTGCTGTCTTAAGTCTTCGTAAATCTTCTTAATATTTTGCAAACTATCTTATTACTTTCTTAAGCATTGTAATATATTATTAATCACCTTAATACTTTGTAAATCATCTTCATATTTTAGGGGTCAGTCCCCAGAGTTATTTTATCATTACAAGTAGTATTATTTTATAAATATTAATATTAATATTCTCAGTACTACTAATAATTTCGAAAACACGTGGAAAATATTAGAAAATCGCAAAAGAAAACTTATAATTTCTAAGAAAAAATATTTACTAAACCAATTTTGCTGAAAACTATTCCCTTAGAATTCACTTAAGAATAATGAGGAAAACAACGAAGATTGTAAATTACTGAAAAAGTATGGAATGTTAACAGTTTTGAGCACCCAGTTAATTACCTTCAAAAAATGTTGTTAATGGTGATTAAGTGAGTGTGTGTGAGAGAGTGCTTGATGGTCCTTGATGCTAGAAGCACCATGCTAGCTGCTGTATATTGTTGCTTTATGCATTGATTATAGTGACAGAGACATTGTAAATGTTGCTGTTTGTGAATGGTAAGCAGATGAATGCAAGGATATAAGCGAAGGTGCCTGCTTCTGCATATATATATATATATATATATATATATATATATATATATATATATATATATATATATATATATATATATATATATATATATATATATAATATACTATACTATCACACACAAGTTGCTTATTTTTGAGTGAATATTCACTGGGAGTCTGCCGTAGCCCAGACTTCTGCGGTTATTGTATTAATGAAGATCTGAGCGATTATTTGTTCTGATTAATGAGAAAATCAGGTCAAGGGGTGTTTGATTATTGGTAATCAGATGTGAGTGTGAAGCCACCAGAGGTTATATAGTTGACTGGTTATTATTGTACAGTCAACCAGCCATAACTGACTCTTTTAGCAGACCATGAATTATCGTGTATGTGTTAAATGTTCACCCATGTTCATAAGTGTTCAAGGCTATGTGTTTTCCGTTCATAAATGTTTAGGGCTGTGTTAACGTGACAAATTTTTAAATTTATGGTCTAATCGGACATAAATTATTCAATTTGTGTAATAACCGGGAATACATTATTGAGTTTGTGTGTCATCAGCTCATAATTATTTAAGTCTATGTGTCAGTTGACTGTCATTGCTCGAGCCAGAATGTTTCAATGCTTTTAAACCAACACAAAACTGTCAACTGAACTCACTATCAATCCTTTATAATTATTCAGAGTTAAACTGAGGCGCCCAAGTTGTCCCTATTTCTTTACTATAATATACACACATAAAGTACAAAATAAATAAATATATATTATATTATATAATATATATATATATATATATATTTTATAATATATATATATATATATATATATATATATATATATATATATATATATATATATATATATATATATATATATATATATATATATATATATATATATATATATATATATATATATATATATATATATATATATATATATATATATATATATATATATATATATATATATATTATATATATAAATTATATATATAGTATATTAAAATATTATATATATATATAGTATATATATTATATATATTATTATTATATAATATTATATATATAGAGGGAAAAAGGTATTTATCTGTATGATATATATTTGTGTATAATAGGATTTTTATTAAAACAATATTAAATATAAGTATAAGGAAGTTTTTTATTTTTCTGACAAGCCTACATCTATTACAGAACCTCTCCTGACTCTCTGACACACACACACATACAAACACACGCACCACACACACACACATCACACAAACACACACACACGAATCACACACACACACACACACACACACACACACACACACACACACACACACACACACACACACACACACGCCTAGGACAAAATGGTAACTAACCTGCAACCACAACTAGGTGAGTACTAGGTGAGTACAACTAGGTGAGTACAACTAGGTGAGTACACACACACACACACACGACCCGCGGTATGTCTCAGAGGCTGTACACGTCTTGTCTAAAATTATTTATGTATAAATCCAGTGATTGATTGGCGCACACGCAGTGTCCTGCCCAAGTACTGACTAACTTATTGTATATATTGAGATGAACCTTAATGTTAAAATGAATCTTTTTAATGTCAAATGTATATCGTCTTTTTCATAAACTTCCTACAAATTATGTTTTAATTTTTATACCCTTGAAGTATTAATAATAATAATAATAATAATAATACTAATACAATGATGATAATCCTAATTATAATAATTAATAATATCCGTCAAGGGGTGGTGACTTGATGCTGATGAAGAGCTTTTGGTCCAAGGTATTAGCGCTGTCCTCCCCTTTCCTTGGATCACTCCCAGATGCTGAGTCTTAATAATTCTTGAGATATGCCCATACAAAATGGAAACTGTGAAATATGTTGAATCGAGAGAGCAGTTATTGTTATAATTCTCTTGAAATGATATGTGAATGAGAAACAAGGAAAAAAACTCGCAAATATGAGAGATAAAGAAGAACGTATATAGGAATATAAATAACGGTTTGAAGGGGGGTATATACACATATGTGTATATTTCAGGGTATATACACCGAGGAGGTGTGTATTAGTGTGTATTTACAAAGTCCAGCATATTAAAAGCAGTCTTGTAGCTTACCATAAATGCGCACTTAGGAGAGTAACCTTATGACGACGTTTCGCTCCATCCTAAACCATTTTCAAGTCACAAGTGTTGCGACTTGGCCTTGGTTCAGGGCAGACCAAAACATCATGAGGTTTCTGTAATAAGTCCAAGTGTTTGGTAAATTGTGAGAGTCTGCATTGTGAGGGTGCTCTCTTAAGAGGCACGTTAGTTCCCCCGTCTTCTGATAATATGTTCATTATTCCCCTATAATCTACCTTGTCCATAATTACTAACGCATTTGCTTTGTCTGTTTCGTAAGGTGAAGTTCAGGATCTTTCCTTAATTCATGGTATAACTTAACAAATCTTTGAGGACAATTGTGTTGCAGAGGTGTGAGCGAAGCTCAGACCTTTTTACATAAAGTGTTGTCAAATGAGAAACAGACGATGTTCCTGATGCATTAGCTGTCCAGCACTACTCTAGAAGGGTTTCTGCACCGGGGTTGGAGTGGGAATGTCTCGCTCTGCCACTGCCTTCATCATCAGTGACCAATTTTCCGTTTTTCCCTCCATGCCGCTCCAGTCCGATTGGTCGGGACGCCATGTATCATTTTCTTTAGTTAGTCTAACATCTTTAAGTAAGTAAGTAAGCAAGTACGTTTACTCAGGTATACACAAATACAGTTACATAGATTATCATACATAGCAGCATATGTGTAGAAAACTTAGGATAACCCAAAAAGTCAGACAACTTGACTCCATACCACCATACCACCAATACCACCAATCCAACGACATTCATATTTGCAAATATACAGGGTCTAAAGCCAGCAACAATCAACAAGATACCTTACATCCGTGGACTGCTTACTGAGTCAAATGCAATGTTTGCGGCTTTCACAGAGACCCACATAAAGGATCACTTGGACAATGAAATATGGATCCCTGGCTACAACCTATACAGATGTGACAGAGTGAACAGGCAAAAGGGGGAGGGGGTTGGCCTGTATATCACAGAGTCACTTATATGCTCAGAACTACTAAATGCCTCAAATGATGTAGTTGAAGTTTTAGCAGTAAAGATTGAGAATCAAAACCTGGTCATCGTGGTTGTATACAAGCCTCCGAATGCAACGTCCCAACAATTCCAGGAACAGCTTCTGAAAATTGACCAATGTCTGGAAAACCTTCCAGCCCCTGCCCCCAACATCTTGCTCCTGGGGGACTTCAACCTAAGGCACCTAAAATGGAGGAATATTGCAAATAATGTGGTAGCAGAGATAACACCAGGAGGCAGCTCAGATGAAAACTCGCACACACACGAGCTTTTAAATCTCTGCACCAAATTCACCTTAAACCAGCAAATAATAGAGCCTACAAGATTGGAGAATACACTGGACCTCATCTTCACTAACAATGATGATCTGATACGAAATGTCCTCATATCAAACAAACAAACAAACAAAACAAATTTTATTTCATTGCAGATTACATGGGTATCAGATCACAACATAATAGAGGTCCAAACATGCATGAGGGGAGCCCCAGATCGACAAAATGTGATCAGTCGCGAGGGAGCCTTCTCCAATTTCAACTTCAATAACAAAAACATAAGGTGGGATCAAGTAAACCAAATCCTAAATGATATAAACTGGGAAGATAGCCTAAGCATCACGGATCCTAACCTATGTCTAGAACAAATTAACACTGTGGCACTTGAGGTTTGCTCAAGGCAAATTCCCTTAAGGAAAAGGAGGAGAACATGTAAACTAGAAAGAGAGAGGCGCTCCCTATACAAGCGAAGGCAAAGAATAACAGAGCGGCTACAAGAGGCCAATATATCTGAAATACGTAGGGAGGCACTGGTCAGAGAAATAGCAAACATCGAATTAAAACTAAAGGAATCTTACAGGAATCAAGAAACGCGGGAAGAACTAAAAGCCATAAATGAAATTGAAAGAAACCCAAAGTATTTCTTTTCTTATGCCAAAACAAAGTCGAGAACAACATCCAGTATTGGGCCCCTACTAAAACGAGATGGGTCTTACACAGATGACAGCAAGGAAATGAGTGAGTTACTAAAGTCCCAGTATGACTCAGTTTTTAGTGAGCCGCTAACCAGACTAAAAGTTGAAGACCTAAATGAATTTTTTATGAGAGTGCCACAGAACCTGGTAGACGCAAGCCTATCTGACATTACCCTGACGCCACATGACTTTGAAAAGGCGATAAATGACATGCCCATGCACTCCGCTCCAGGCCCCGACTCATGGAACTCAGTGTTCATCAAGAACTGCAAGAAGCCCCTATCACGTGCTTTTAACATCCTATGGAGAGGGAGCATGGACACTGGGGTCGTCCCGCAGTTACTAAAAATTACTGCCGGGTCACCATTTGGAGAAGACCCGGGCCGGATGTACCGGCGAACATACAACAGCAACAACTAAAAACAACAGACATAGCCCCACTCCACAAAGGCGGCAGACCAATAGCGCTAACATCCCATATCATAAAAATCTTTGAAAGGGTTCTAAGAAGCAAGATCGCCACTCATCTAGATAACCATCAATTACACAACCCAGGACAGCATGGGTTTAGAGCAGGTCGCTCCTGTCTGTCCCAACTACTGGACCACTATGACAAGGTCCTGGATGCTCTAGAGGACAAACAGAATGCAGATGTTATATACACAGACTTTGCAAAAGCCTTTGACAAGTGTGACCATGGTGTGATAGCACACAAAATGCGTGATAAAGGAATAACAGGAAAAGTTGGTAGATGGATCTATAATTTCCTAACAAGTAGAACACAAAGAGTAGTAGTCAACAGAGTAAAGTCTGAGGCAGCTAATGTGAAAAGCTCTGTTCCACAAGGCACAGTACTCGCTCCCATCCTGTTCCTCATCCTCATATCGGACATAGACAGGGATATAAGCCACAGTGCCGTGTCTTCCTTTGCAGATGACCCGAATCTGTATGACAGTGTCCACCGTTGAAGACACTGCAAGACTCCAAGCAGACATAAACCAAACCTTTAAATGGGCTGCAGAAAACAATATGAAGTTCAATGATGAGAAATTTCAATTACTCAGATACGGAAAACGTGAGGAAATTAAAATCTCATCGGAGTACAAAACTAATTCCAACCACACACTAGAGCGAAAAACTAATGTCAAAGACCTGGGAGTGATCATGTCAGAGGATCTCACCTTCAAGGACCATAACACCGTAGCAATCGCATCTGCTAGAAAAATGACAGGATGGATAATGAGAACCTTCAAAACCAGGGATGCAAAGCCCATGTTGACACTTTACAAATCGCTTGTTCTATCTACGCTGGAATATTGCTGCACACTAACTGCACCTTTCAAGGCAGGTGAAATTGCTGACCTTGAAAATGTGCAGAGAACCTTCACGGCACGCATAACTGCGATAAACCACCTCAATTACTGAAGTTTCTAAACCTGTACTCCCTAGGACGCAGGCGGGAGAGATACATTGTTATATACACGTGGAAAATTCTCGAGGGATTAGTACCAAACTTACACACGAAAATCATTCCCTACGAAAGCAAAAGACTCGGCAGGCGATGAAAAGGAGGGGTGCCCCTAGCACGTTGAGGGACAACACAATAAGTGTCAGGGGCCCAAGATTGTTCAACTGCCTCCCAGCATACATAAGGGGGATTACCAACAAACCCCTGGCTGTCTTCAAGCAGGCACTGGACAGGCACCTAAAGTCGGTACCTGACCAGCCAGGCTGTGGTTCGTACGTTGGACTGCGTGCGGCCAGCAGTAACAGCCTGGTTGATCAGGTTCTGGTCCAACATGAGGCCTGGTCACAGACCGGGCCGCGGGGGCGTTGACCCCAGGAATTCTCTCCAGGTAAACTCCAGGTACTATGCATCTTATACCCATCCTGTCAAAAGATTACAGAGGCACACAATGGGTTCGGGGACTGGGCCGATAACTTTTGATAGCTAAACAAGTTACAGTAGTAATGAACTATTTACATGTTTCTTTCTGGTTACAATCGCAATGAATTTTTTTTATGCAGACATGAATTAGGTCTCAGATGGCGTGTTTGTGGCTATGGGAGTTGAGTTTCATATCCTGGGCCAGCTTCTCTGCTGGCCGCTACTAGCTTCACTCTTTCCTGGTTGCATGAGCCCTGTCATACCTATTCTTAAAGCTATGTATAGATCCTGTTTCCACCACTTCGCTAACTAGGTAATTCCACTTCCTGGTCACTCTAAGGCTAAAGAAGTATTTCCTGACATCCCTGGGATTCATCTGTGTTTTTAGCTTCCAGTTGCCAATTCCCCTCAGTATTTTGTGCATCGTGAGCCTGTCACCCATGGTTCTTCTATCTTCTAGTGCCATCAGGTTTAGCTCCTCTAGTATTTCCTGATAAATCAAACCCCTCAGTTCTGGGGCTAGTTTTGTAGCAAATCTTTACACTTTTTCCAGCTTTTTTAGATGTTTTATCAGAAACAGGTTCCCTAGTGGTACTACGTACTACAAGACGGGCCTGACATATTCCTTCTATAGGGTCGTGAATGCTTCCTTGTTGAGGTTCCTGAAAACTATGCTTAAATTTGTCAGTCTTTGGTTTGCTACGGTCGTTATTTGGTTGATGTGTGCCTCAGGCGAAATGCTCAAAACTATGTTCATGCCGATGTCCTCTTTCGGGGAAGTTTGCAGCCTGTGTTTCCTGAGCCTTTACTTTGCTTCCGGTCTTCTTTGTCGTTTCCCGATTTTCATAATTTTGCATTTGTTGGGATTAAATTATAAAAACCAACCGTTAGACCAATCCTGTAGCTTGTCCAAATTCATTTGTAGTCTTTCCTCGTCTGCTCCTGTTTGTATTCGCCTCATTAGTTTTTTGTCATCTGCGAACAGGGAGACCCCTGATTCGATATCTTCTGTAATGTCCTCCTGATCTAACTGGGTACTTACTGCTCCCGCTGCTTTTTCCGGAGGAAACTTTGTTTCCTTTATAATTCCCGCTCATATTTGGGCAACATTTTTTCCCTCGGACTTCCAGAAGGCAGGACTCAATAACGGGTAAACTTTGATAGCCCTTACCAGCCTTCGTCTACTGTGGACATCTCGCTCTCGCCCGAGCGTCAGTAACAAATACTTCCCGTTCTCCCTAGGGCGCTTGTCCTATTCTTACTTTGCCCAAATGTAAACTTTGTCAGTTGGATTATTGTCACACCCTGCGTCATTATGTACTGGAGTGCGACAAAATGAATGAATTCAGAGACAACTCACTCAGAAATGTTCAAGATATGTCAAAGTATTTTATCCACAGTGGTATATTACAGACCATTCTGGAAAAATACCCTGACTTTGCTCCCTGTAAATAAAGCATTGCCATGTGTGTGTGTTAGTTACCATTTTGTCCTAGGCACATGTCGATTAGACACTAGGCCTGTTGTATGTATGTGTGTGTAACGAAACACTTCGAAATGTTTCGGCCCCTCCGGGAATTGAACCCGGGCCCTCCGTGCGTGAAGCAAGAGCGCTAGCCACCGTGCCATCGGGGCGTGTTGATTGCCATTTTGTCCTATGCACATGTCGATTGAAGGCTGGGCCTGTTGTGTGTGCGTGTGTATATATGTATATATATATATGTGTATGTGTATGTGTGTATGTGTATATGTAAGTGTGTATGTATATGTGTGTGTGTGTGTGACCCAACAATAAAATTTGCACCAAGAACTTCATTGCTTTATAATTTGTTCATGATTGTAACCATGTATAAACGTAAGTAAGTAAATTTACTTACATGTTTCATTACCTTTGTAGCTTGTTAGTTCATTACCTTTGTAACTTGCTCATCTATCAAAACTTTGGGGTCCAGTCCCTGGACCCATTATGTACCTCTGTAATCTTTTGACTACCGCCCACAGGATGGGTATGGGGTGCATAATAAAGATATCAAACTAACTAACTTTGCCCACTGTGCACGTTACTGGAGGGGCACCTGCCATCGGCTCAATTTTATCCTGCTCCATTTTCCGTTCTGCAGATTTTTTATTTTAACGGTTTTGGTGGGAAGCCGGTTATAAATTCAGGTGAAGTGTGGGAGTCCCACGCCGCTGAGGCTTGGCTAGGGGATAGAGGTTCCTCTGGTCTATTTAGTAACTTCTTGTTTCTGATTCTATTCATAAAGGGACTCCTGTTGACTTTTCTTTTATGGCCCAGTTTTGGGCAATATCTCTTCTCCTTGCATGTCAGGAAAATCGATAGGGAACGCTGTAGTAAAAAAAGCGAATGCCAGGTTAAAGTTCCTTCACAGACAGGCAGTGTCTACCTACTGAAGCTCGCAGAACCCTATGTCTAGTTCTTATACAATGTTATAGTTATTCATACTCTTCATGGTGCTCTTCCTTAACAAAAAAATGAAAGACGAACTACAAATCATCCAGAACAAAATGGTGAGATTCATTCAGGACCTGGGTCCAAGAGAGCATGTAGGCCAGGATGAATTACAACAACTGGATATACTGAATGATGAAGATAGAGTAAAGCAACTGAAGTTAAATCACGTTTATAAAGTCACTTACAAGTAGTGTCCAGAATATCTTAATGCTAAGTTTGTCAAGGTTGGGAACTAAAACCAGTATGGAACTAGGGGAAATGAACAAAATTTCGTAGTACCTACAGTAGGTGGTCATGCTTTAAACACCTTTTATTGTACAGCAATAAAGGAATGATTGCCTGAACATGTCAAAGCCAGTCCTAGAATGAGCCAATTCAGGAAGAGAGCTAAAAGATACCTAATGAATGAAGCTACAGAAAGGGAGGAGAGTGATTTCTTGAACAGCTAACGTGCATGTACCTATTATTGTAAGCTGATCCTTTCTTTAATGTTAATGTAAATAAGTCAGTTTATCTTATCTGATTTTCACGCAGTTGAGTTACTTAGTTGGTTTAACTTTTAAGGTTTAGTCAATAAGTTATTACAAGGACCCCAGTAGAAATAATTCACTTTGAATTTCTTTTGGGTTATCCTATGTAATTTATACTATGTATGATAATTGTATTTATGTGTACCTGTGCCTAAATAAACTTACTTACACATATGCTGCTATGTATGATAATTTATGTAACTGTATTTATGTGTACCTGTTCCTGAATAAACTTACTGACTTACAGGTTAAATGCTGTATTCTTTTCAAGATTGATGGACTGATTACATCGACTCAAGGCTGAGGGACTGATTACCTCAAACTCCTCTTGTTCTTCACCATTCTCCTTCGTATGGACTGATGAAGCCACTGTGTGGCGAAACGTTTCCTCATTAAAGATACCCAAGTGTTGCAAATGTGTCTAATTTATCAAACAGGACAAGTGTTTCCTGACGCGGGTCTTAGTCATATGATGACTCGGTCATCTGACCGAGGCCTTCCACTGGCTTACCCCTCCACCCCTTTAAAAATTATGGTCATAGTTATAACCCTGGGTTGTCCTAGGTTCTCTACACATATGCTGCTATGTATGATAACATATGTAACTATATTTGTGTATACCTGAATATACTTACTTACTAAGCCGTCAGTGGCCCTTGCAAACACAACAAGAAGACCACCTGCCATAGGAACTGTTTATTTGCAACACTTCTCAAGAATATTCTTTCTGTCAGTGGCACTATAAACCCCTAGTAATGTATCTGAAGGAAATAGCACTGGACTTATTAGGTCTGGGCATCAGCACGGGATTTACTTATGCTTTCTATCACTTTGTCCGTGCAGGCCAGGATGTGGTTCATCATCTCAGGGTAAATGTAACTTAACGTATGTGAGGACAATTAAAATTAAAATTAAAATTATTTCTCTGTTAATATTACAATGTGGGGTTTACATATTATATGATATTATTACATATTATAAATTATTACTGTATACATATAAAAAATTGAAAAATTCTTCATCCTACACATAATATTGGCATACTATATCATTGAAATGATATTGAACCAAGGATAGACCAGCATAATATACCTATTTTATATACTATACAGTGTAATGTATAGTATATACAGTACACTGGATACTGTACTGTAGCTATTTCTGTAAAAAAAAATTAAGCTAATTGCACTTTTTAGAAGTGTAACTTTCAAATAACATAGAAGGTAATACACATAATACAGTTAAAGCTTCAGAACACACTTTATTGTAATGCTAATGTGACAAATTTACCACTGCACTTTAGCTACGTATTCATATATGTATTATATTATACCCCTCAAGGGAGGTTTCTTGATGCTAGTGAGTAGCTCATTATTACCTTCCATTCTCCCAGGCACTTTCTGACCCCTACTGGTTTAGCACTTGCACCATTAATATAATAATAATGTAATAATATGGTGATATATTGTATACAAAAATTTCCTTACATTCCAATGGATTTATGAGTTAACCAACAATGTAATTTCACATACAGGATCTGTTTAAAATATATCCCACTGAGAAAGCCTAAAACAGAAAAAGAATATAGAAAACTTTACAAGAAGTAAAAAAGGCTGCTGTACTGGTAAAAAAAAAAGTGCAAGTATCAGAGGAAAACAAAGAAAACTTACAGAACAGCTAAGATTTATACCCATGGGGAGGTAGTCCTACAACTGGCAGGCAAGTGTGCAAACAACTGTACAATGTCAGCATACTGGCCTGCCAATTTTAGAATTAGCTTCCCATGGGTTCGATTCCTACCTGTTATGTGAGCTGTTTACAACCGTGGTATGATTTTGTGAGTTGGTAAATGAAAACTTAACCGAGAAATTGTAGCTGTTTGCAATACAGCTAACAGAATCCTTGGCTTCATATCAAGAAATATAAATAATAGAAGTCCTCAGGTTGTTCTTCAACTCTATATATCCTTAGTTAGGCCTCATTTAGATTATGCTGCACAGTTCTGGTTACCGTATTACAGAATGGATATAAATGCACTGGAAAACGTAGAGAGGAGGATGACAAAGTGATCCCATGTATCAGAAATCTTCCCTATCAGGATAGACTGAGGTCCCTGGATCTGCACTCTCTAGAAAGGTGTAGAATTAGGGGGGATTGATTGAGGTGTATAAATGGAAAACAGGAATAAATAAAGGGGATGTAAATAGCATGCTGAAAATATCCAGCCAAGACAAGACTTGCAACAATGGTTTCAAGTTGGAAAAATTCAGATTCAGGAAGGATATAGGAAAGCACTGGTTTGGTAATAGAGTTGTGGATGAGTGGAACAAACTCCTGAGTACCGTCATAGAACCTAAGACGTTGTGTAGTTTTAAAAATAGGTTAGATAAATACATGAGTGGGTGTGGGTGGGTGTGAGTTGGACCTGACTAGCTTGTGCTACTAGGTCTTCTGCCGTGCTCCTTCCTTAAGTGGAAGTGACCTGACTAGGTGGTCATTGGTCTAAGCTGGGGAGTGACATGGACCTGCCTCGCATGGGTCAGTAGGCTTGCTGCAGTGTTCCTTCTTTCTTATGTTCTTATGTACATTTGTATATGAGAGAAATCTTTGCCAGTAGAAAAATATCAGACACTTTTGACTGATTGATGACTAGGTATGTAACTTCAATGAAATCGCTAACATTTGTTCAAACAGTTCCTGAAATAACAAGCTGCATGCATCTAGAACTAATAGCCTGACTGTTATATTAGTAGCTGTCTAGCAGGAGGCCTAGTCTGAGACTCACAGCTGAGGGCAATGGTCCCAAAGATCAACAACAAATACATGTATGCATTTATACAGATGTATTGTAGATATATCTGCAGCCTAGGTCATGCTGAACTCATGAGTCTGATACTATAGCAACATGACTTCCACAACCACAGGAAAACTCACTATCTACCCACAGCAGTGAAATACAGTAGTCCCCCGTATCTGCAGGTGATATGTTCCAAGACCTACCACAGATGCCCGAAACCGTGGATAGTAGTGCACCCTATATACAAGTCTTTTTAATTTACATACATACCTATGATAAAGTTTAATTGATAAATTACACACAGTAAGACATTACGATGTTGATGGTTGGGGATTGTCAACAGTGGAATATTCATTCATGCTGCACATGTTAGCGACCTTAGCATATGATTTTTTTCTTGATGTATCAAGTCAAGAATATGCATTTTTTCACTGATGGGAAGCATTTCATGGCTTCTCTTAGGGTTTGAAGAACTGCCACCACCATCACTACATTTGTGCTTTGGTGCCATTATTAAGCAAAATTAATGGGTATTTTCACAACAACACTGCAGTAACACAGCAACGAATGTGGACAACAAGAATGTTAAAGGATAACTGGATGCGAGTACAGTGGGCCAGTGTGGGTATAGAGGACAAAGAAGAATAGTAATGTACTGAGTGCAATGTGGTGGGAGGGTTTCACCATGTTGCTCAGAATGGCAAGCAATTTGAAACTTATGAAGCATTTGTTTCTGGAATTTTCCATTTAATATTTTCAGGCCACTGTAAGCCGTGAATAACTGAAACCATGGAAACTGAATCCACAGATATGAGGGTTCTTTTATACTGTATTCCTATAGTCAGTATATTTTTTATGTAACGATTTTTTTGCTGATAATTGAGGGAGGTTCATTGATGTTGGTGAGGGGCTCTTGATCCAGGGAACTGGACCTGAACTCCTCTTCCTTGGATTGAACCAGATTTTATCCTATTCACCAGGTGCAGTATGTCCCCTACAGATTTAGTGCTCCCCTATAAATGTAACAATAATAATAATCAATGGATAATACAGTCACTGTTGATATTCTATTCGCTGCTGCTAGGCAAATTTTGGTGACATCCAAAAAAGTACTGTGCACAATTTACTTAACTGAATCAACTACAAATTTAAATTATTGCAAGGAGGTCCTTAGTAAAAAATTAGACTTTGAGAACTCTTAGTAATAAAGTGGCATCTTTGAACTTATTTCACTTACCAGTAGCACACCTATAGATGATAGACTGCAATATACTTGTATGAAAGTTTTTCATTGTTATTGCTGCCAAGTACAAAAATATATCCTCATTTTTTTTAATTCCTTGGCTGTCTCCCACTTAAACTGTCATTCACTCTATCACTGTCTTGCCAGAGGCATGCAGATACTATAGTTAAGATGCTCTTCCAAACTGCAAATACAGTGAACCCCCGGTTTACGTACTGCTCCAAACTCGAACAATTATGTAAGTGTATTTTAGTAAGTGCTTTTGTAAGTGTATTTTTGGGGGTCTAAAAGGACTAATCTAATTTACATTATTCCTTATTGGAACAAATTTGTTTGGTAATGGCACTTGAACAGCATTCTGGAATGAATTGATTATGTAAACCAGGGGTCCACTGTATTCCCACCCCTCCTTCGGAGTGCAGGCACTGTACGTTTCGTCTCTAGGATGAACCAGCCCAACCAGTTTATCTGAATCCCCTTTATAAAATATTTTTCACATAACAATTTTATCAAATCCCAAAAAAAATTTTCCTCCACTCCATTTCACACACTCACACTTGCCTGCTGAATGTCCAAGCCCTTTGCACACAAAACCTCCTTTGCCCCCTCCCTCCAACTTTTC
>WNWK01001534.1:0-64522 GCA_009830355.1 Cherax destructor | reverse complement strand
ACAATGCTCCTGCTCATCCTCACAACTTGGAAGAGTTGTCTGACAAGTTCAATTTCATCAGAGTGAAGTTCTTGCCTCCTAACACCACTCCTCTCATCCAGCCCATGGACCAGCAGGTCATTGCAAACTTCAAGAAACTGTACACCAAAGCAGTGTTTCAGAAATGCTTTAATGTGACCAATGACTCTGAATTGACCCTAAGAGAGTTCTGGAAAGATCACTTCAATATCGTGCATTGCATACGCCTTATAGGTAAGGCTTGGGAGGAAGTGACTTCCAGGACTTTGAACTCTGCTTGGAGACCACTGTGGCCGGATTGTGTTGAAAAGAGGGATTTTGAAGGATTTGAGGCTGACCCTGACCCTGACGACCCTGTGCCTGTTGTGGAAGATATTGTGGCATTGGGGAACAGCCTGGGGTTGGAGGTGAGTGGTGAGGATGTGGAAGAGTTGGTGGAGGAGCACAGGGTAGAGCTAACAACTGAAGAGCTGCAAGACCTTCATCTGGAACAGCAACAGACCACAGCTGAGGTTATTGCTTCACAGGAGGAGGGAGAGAGAGAAGGAGGTGCCTTCTTCAGTGCTTAAGGAGATGTGTACAAAGTGGAATGAGTTGCAGACATTTATTGAAAGACACCACCCTGAGCAAGCTGAAATGAGCCTTCTGTGCAACCACTTCAGTGACAGAGCCATGTTGCACTTCAGGAAAGTGTTGAAGAGTCACCAGAAACAGAGGACTGTGGACAGTTACTTTACCAGACAGGGGTCTAGTGACTCTCAAGCTGGTCCTAGTGGCATTAAAAGACCAAGAAGGGAAGTAACCCCAGAGAGGGACTTGTTACGTGAAGTCCTTTTGGAGGGGGATTCCCCTTCCAACCACTAACACTCTGCCCCTGTCATCAACCCCTACCTTCCAGATGCCTGCAACTCTTCAATAAAGGTAAGTAAATGTATATATATATATTGTTTTTAATTATTTTGTATGAATATTTTTTTGTGGAACGGATTAATTGTATTTACATTATTTCTTATGGGAAATAATGGTTCGAATTTCGTAAACTTTGTGTTAAGTAATAGATCCTGGAACGGATTAATTACGATACTCGGGGGTCCACTGTATAATAAGAAAAATGTATCCTTGTATCCATAAAAATAATTATTATAAAGTCTTTCAATTGTATTTCAGGAAACACCAGAGTTAGAAATCAATTCCAACCTCATTGGCAGAGTGATAGAGAGTGGTGGTAGCCTGATTGCTTGTGTGAGGGGAGTTGTAAAGGCTTCAGATATTGCACTGAGGTGTGGTGCTCGACCTGAGGTGACAGGTGTTATATGGCGCCACACTATCCAGGAGCATCTTGTTGGACAAGTTATGGGTTTGTGGTAAGATCATTTTCTTTAGAAATTAAATATTTTATCTTGAAATTAGGATATTTCAACATTTAAATCTGTAAAAACTATAGTGTTGTGCAGTGGCGGCTCGTCAAAAAATTCTATCGTACCACATAAAACTTTTATTTTTAATAATTTTTTATCTCGTTTCAACAAAAAAATAAAAAAATTTGCTTATAAATACATTGAAAACAACATACAACAGATTTTTCCTGTAATATATTTGTCATTTGTCATATATCTGGCAGTGAGCATCTGGGGGGACTGCAGCTCTGCAGCTCCTATGGACGAGCCACCACTGGTGTTGTGAATGAATCTAGTTAGTGATAAGTTCATTCAAATCACATACGTATGTTGTAAATTCGTACAGTGTACCCTCAGTTTTCGTTCACCTCCAAACGTGAACAATTATGTAAATGTATTTTTGTAAGAGCTTTTGTAAGTGTATATTTGGGGTTCTGAAACGACTAATCTAATTTACATTTGTCCTTATGGGAACAAATTCATTCGGTAATGGCACTCAAACAGCATTCTGGAATGAATTTTCAACGAAAACTGAGGGTCCACTGTATTTGTTGGTTCATGTTGTAAATGCATATTTGTTGGTTCATGTTATAAATGCATATTTGTTGGTTTATGTTGTAAATGAATATTTGTTGGTTCATGGTGTAAATGCATACTGTATTTGTCTTGGATTTTAATTTTCTAACGAACTAGAAATTTTGCTTTAAATTAAAGAATAGTTTTGCATCATTATAAAATTGAAGTACAGTACTGTACCTGAGAAAATCGGAAAAAATAATGCTTCATGGTTATGATGTACTTATTTGTTTGTTACATACATCTGTTAATATTTTCAGTAAGCAAAAAATGCAGATTATTAACAAGTTCATATTTTGCTCATTTCTTGGTTAATATTGTTATTTTTTATGCTAAGCTGGACAAATGCATTCAAATTAAAAAATTTATAGTTCTTTGTTACTTAGATGAACTTAACATATGTAAACAAAATTCCCTCCCTTAATAATGTTAACATTGTTCTCTGCAAAATAATTATTTTATCTTTCAGGATGAACGATAAATTGACTCTCGATTTATCTACAAGTCATGTACCATTTGTGTTGATGGGCAAGGGAATTGGAGTCCAGGTGTGTGTTTTGTATCTTTCTTGGGTTTAGCATTTTCCCTCTTCAGCCCTCTCACTTTCAGTAACTCCACACCTCCTAAGTTCCACACTACGAATTCTCTGCATAATATTTACACCACACATTGCCCTTAGACATGACATCTCCATTGCCTCCAGCTTCCTCCTCGCCCCAGCATTTACAACCCATGCTTCACACCCATATAAGAGTGTTGGTACCACTATACTCTTGTACATTCGTTTCTTTGCCTCCATGGATAATGTTTTTTTTTGTCTCCACAGATACATCAAAGCACCATTTACCTTTTTTCCTTCATCAATTCTATGGTTAACCTCATCCTTCATAAAACCATCTTCTGACAGGTCAACTCCCAAATATCTGAACACATTCACTTTTTCCATACTCCCTCCCTCCAATGTGATATCCAATTTTTCTTTATCTAAATCATTTGATACCCTCATCACCTTACTCTTATCTATGTTCACTTTCAACTTTCTACCTTTACACACCTTTATCCTCCATGGGGAAGTAGAACAGAATTCTTCCTCCGTAAGCCATGCGTGTCGTAAGAGGCAACTAAAATGCCGGGAGCAAGAGGCTAGTAACCCCTTCTCCTGTATAAATTACTAAATTTAAAAAGAGAAAATTTCTTTTTTTCTTTTGGGCCACCCTGCCTCAATGGGATACAGTCGGTTTGTTGAAAGAATAATAATAATTGTGCCTTTATTTTTATGTAAATTTCCTTTAAAATTTCTGTGGTAGATAAGGTAATTTTAACATAAGTCATTCACCTAATATCAAACTCTAGATAAAAAATTTAACCTCTCCTTAGAAAACAATGTCTTCATCCAGTAGAATAATTTTATCCACCTTTAGGGCTTTACTTGGTTGGATAATTTATTCAGTCTTACCTTGAGTACCTCTACTTGATTGTGCCAATGATTTTTAACTACCTACTTTTTACAGCATTGTGAGCATACAGTATGTAATGGTACGGTTTACTGGTCAACCCCTTTATGTAAGATTTTAAGCTGTAAGTGTATTTCTGGGTCTAGGATAGTCTGTTTTACTATTCTATGGAAGTTGATGGCACTTGAACAGCATCTGGAATGAAATATCGAACGAGTACCATGTATATATGACAGTGAAGAACTAGGTAATGATAACATCCTTTTGTGCATTTTAAAAGTTTTGTATACAGTGGTACCTCTACTTACGAGCAGCTCCCAACTCGAACAATTATGTAAGTGTATTTTTGTAGGTGCTTTTGTAAGTGTATTTTTGGGGGTCTGAAATGGATTAATCTAATTTTCATTATTTCTTATGGGAAAAAATTCCTTCGGTATCGGCACTTGAATAGCCGTCTGGAACGAATTATGCTCGTAACTCGAGGTACCACTGTACTGTGCTTAAGTACAGTATCATCGTTTACAATGTTGGCAAGATTCTTTTCAGTTCTGGTTATTAGTGCAATATAGTATATGAACATTTTCACTTTTGAGTGATAATTTAACCTTTTATCTCTTGCAGATTACAAACCCAAAAAAACTAGATCACGTAGCACTAACTGTAGTCAGTGAAAAGTTTGAAACAGCATCCAATTCTTTAGCTGATCACATATGTGGGTGGTTGAGGGGTGTTCGAAGTACTGGCACTCAAGACATTGAAGTAAGTTACTCTTACTGTCAAATTTTTGTACTTGCCTAAAGTTCTTTGTACCCAACTCATTATTTCCTCTGCTTGATTAAACCTTATTCAGAATTGTCTTAATGCTGTATAGACTTTATACATAGAATGTTTAGTTGTATTAATGTTGGTAGAATTACTGACAATATGTTAGGTAAAAGGACACAAGTGCAACTAATGTGACATTTTATTTTCGCTCCTGGAGAGTGAAACGTTGCCACAATAAAATGTCACATTAGTTGCACTTGTGTCCTTTTACCACACAGTGTTTAGTTATTTGGATCACAGAGTATCTGTTATAATTTAAATAGTTTTATGTGCAGTATATTTGACTTATTTGACTAAACTGATCACAGAGTTCCATATTTGTGATAATATTTCTTAGAGCCCGGATATTTAGAGACCAGGCTGAAATTAGTAGACACAGGATTAAGCCTCCACCACTTCTTGTGCTAGATAAACCATATGGGATAAGTTCTTGAAATACATACTGACAACAGAAGTAGTAGTAGAGATGTAAATAGTATGAGGTGATCAGTCCCACAGCCTTGAAGAGAAAGTAAATTTAAGGTGATTAGTCTCTCAGCCTTGGTGGTGTGTTCAGCTTCTGTTATCTCCTGTATTTCAACAGAAGAAGGTGAAATTCCTCATCATTAAATATGCCATAGTATGACACACGTCTTACTCATCTACTTGTCGTTTTTGCATAAAATTAAATACAGGGGACCCCCGAGTATCGGCCGTAATCCGTTCCAGGAGCTAGGCCTTAACTTGAACTGGCCGAAAGTCGAACCATTATTTCCCATAAGAAATAATGTAAATACAATTAATCCGTTCCAGACACCCAAAAATATTCACAAAACATTCATTTTTTAAAGAATAACTATAGTTTTACATACACAAAACACATAATAACAACACATATTAAATTTATAAATTTACATTTAAAATAACATTTACTTACTTTTATTGAAGAGACTTGCTGGCATCTGGAAGATAGGGAGGAGGAGTGAGGGAGGGCTTAGTGTTTGGAAGGAAAATCCCCCTCCATAAGGACTTCAGGTATCAAAGCCCTATCTGGGGTTACTTCCCTTCTCAGTCTTTTAATGCCACTAGGAACTTCACTGTGATGAAACTGAACTCATCAGACAAAAAGTCTGCCAAGTTGTGAGGATGAGCAGGAGCATTGTCCAGTACCAGGAGGCACTTGAGTCCCAATTTCTTTTCCTGTAGGTATTTTTTCACACTGGGGCCAAACACTTGATGGACCCACTCTATGAAAATTTGCTTCGTGACCCATGCCTTAGTGTTAGCCTTCCAAAACACACAATTTATTTTTGATGACATTGTGTTTCTTGAACACTCTGGGATTTTCAGAGTGATACACCAGTAAAGGCTTCACTTTAAAATCCCCACTAGCATTATTACACAACATGAGAGTTAGCCTGTCTTTCATAGGCTTGTGTCCTGGCAGTGCCTTTTCCTCCTGAGTAATGTAGGTCCTCTTTGGCATTTTCTTCCATTAATTTCATCATATTTTTCTACTATCTCCTTCTTCAGTTCGATGGTGTTCCTCACTTTCTTTACCACAGGGGTGCCACTAGGAAGCTTCTTGGGACCCATGGTGACTTATTTCACAGTGACAATCAATAAACACAATAAAATTATTGTGAAATGTTTGAATGAGTGCGCTGGGTAATGTTCACTCAATGGTAAACAAAGCTAGACTGGCTCACGACGCCTGCGCGCAGGCAGACAGGTCTGGTACGCAGGCCGATACTCGGGGAAAAATTTGGCCAAAAAAAGCAACCGAAACTCGAGTTGGCCAATACTCGGGGGTCCACTGTAATAATAACATGTTGCTGAGCACATGCGCAGTATGACATTCCAGAACATCTAGAGGGAGGTCGTGTGAAGGTGAGGTGTGTGACTCGCATAGGTAGACTCGTCAAACGTACACGCTTGTCTCACAAATCACAGCTGGGAAGTTCATCAGCACAGTGTGCATCAGAACATCTGTCATTCATTATCAATTTCTTACATAAATGATACCATCACCTTACAGTTTCTTTACATATCTTTCCAATTGCTTGGTAGGAAAGTCATGTTCTGTATTCATTACAATAAGCACACAGTTAAAGGTGAAGGTAGCCCTGCCTCCACTAGATGTTAATGCTTCTTACAGCTGATGATCACCCTGATCTTTCTCTGGCACTTATAAACCCATCTGCACCTTTGCGTTATCTTTCTTAGTACAGTATCTGAAATGCAGGCTATTGAACCTAAGAACACAAGGCTTGATTAATAACTGGAATTTTAAGCATAATGAAGTTTAATTCTTTTTCAGTTGAATTTCTCAAAAAATTGTTGATAAATATATATATACACCTACCATCCGACTTACGACCTGCTCGACATATGACCACTCGACTTACGACCATGTTTTCTATGCAAATGTTTTGGGAAATAAACAACTGTTTGTGTTGTACACAGTGTTTCTCCTAAACCTTACAGTATAAAATACAGTACTAACAGCATAAAAAGTAAGTAAAAAATGAAATGCCATAATAAAACAATAAAATAAAATTATAATAACTTTGATGTTGATATTCACTAGTAAGGTTCGACTTATATCCATTTTGACTTACGACTAGTTGGTTGGAACCAAGCTCGGTCGTAAGTCGGATGGTAGGTGAATATATAAAAAATTCATGAGTACCAATGTAAATGTGAATATTCACAAGGTCACAAATGGTTCCTCAAATTATCTTTTAGGATTTTTATAACTTTATCATAATATGGTACTGTAGTTTGATTTTGAGCTGGAGTTATGCCTTAACTATTGTATATATATAGTATCTGTACAGGGGTGGCTTAATGCTGGTGGAGGGGTCTTGATCTCAAGTATAGGAGCTGCCCTGCCCTTGGATTTAACTTGGTTACCTCCAGTTCACCAAATCCTGTATGACCCCTATGAATTTAGTGCTTCACCATGAATATACAGCAATAATAATCTACCTTAATTTTTTTTTAGATCATTTCATATTTAGGCATTGAGCTCAAAGAACTATGAAAGCATTAGATCTCAGACAAGGTTTTGATCCGCCCTAGGCCTAGAACAGATCCAAACATTATCTAAGGTCCATATCCAGTTTGTGGGTTTGTTGTGAATTTATATTCTCTATTAGTGGTTGTTAATACCAGGTCTGATATCCTGCATAATTAGGAATATGTAATATGAAGCATGTTAACTAGACAGCCTTATAAATGACAGTTCTAAGTGTAACTAGCATTGATGTTTCAGGAGATGCTTGTGGAAGGTACAAGTGCCCTGGGCATTGGACGACTGGTGTTGCGAAACGAGGGTCTCCATCTTGATCCTGCTAATGTCATACCATATATGATTACAACTAAAGACAAGATGGTATGACTGTATTACTCTTGTTTGCTATGAATTCCTTAATTGATAATGGATACTAAATACAGCCTCTCCTCACTTAGCAACATACTCGCTTACCGACACCTCAGACTTACAACAGGCTCTCTGACCATTATGCATACCTAAATTATGTATATTAGAGCTGATTTCCTCTATTCTGTTTATTACAATGTACAGTACACTATTGTATAATCATTTAAAAATATGCCAGAAATGTTATAAATAGTGCAAAGGTGACATTAAAACAATATCAGAGATAGTTAACACAAACCCACTACTATTATAGTACGTATGCTCCTCACTTAGTGATGAATTTGTTTACCGATATAGTCTTAGGAACGGAACTCCATCGTTAAGTGAAGAGAGGCTGTAATAGGAAGTGTGGATTCGGGAAAGATAGAACACCTTTGTTTTTGCATATTGTACTAGCTACTTCATCTATTTTTCATGGTGGAATTCCTCAAATACAATGATTTTCCTTTTCACAGTGACTTTTCATTAGGAATTTCAATAATATATTATTCAGCTACTCATTTATCTTGTTAAATCTTTTCTCCCTCCCATGTGTTGTTAAACTTTGGGTTATGTGTCTTTACTATTATGAGATTTTCATTTTTATTTGGTATTTTTACCACTAAAATTTTGACAGCATTTGTGTTTTGGATTTGAGTAAAGTTTATTTTCCATGGCACTACATAAGTTTTACATTGTATACTTATCTGTTGTACATGAGAAAGTCTGTAGATGTGTAATGCATAACTGTTACCAATACTGCTTCCTAATTATGAATGCTTTTCCAGTTTTGTTTCTGTTACTCACTGTTAGGTTATTTATAATGTCCTTCAGGTTTAATCTTTTTTTAAGATTATTAGTACAGTGGACCCTCGGTTTTCGTTGAAAATTCTTTCCAGAATGCTGTTTGAGTGCCGTTACCGAACGAATTTGTTCCCATAAGGACAAATGTAAATTAGAGTACGTAGTCATTTCACAAACAAAAAGCACTTACGAAAATACACTTACATAATTGTTCGAGTTTGAAAGTGAACGAAAACCGAGGGTCCACTGTATTTGTATGTAGACTCTACACAGGGTTGATCCAGCCCAGTTCCTTCATAAAAAAAGAATATTCTTTTCTTTCTCGCTTCATGAATCATTTAACCTTAAGGAAGTTCCTGTACAATTTTATACAGGCAGGCCCCACTTTACAGTGCTTCGTTTTACAGCATTTCGCTAATACAGTGGTTTTCAATTATACCCATTCTTTGTTTATTCAGACTTCTTACCATAAATATTTTCATCACTCTCTATAAGCTCATTACAAAAAATATTTTAAAATAAGTAATGTGTGTACTCTATATGCATTTTTTAGGCCTAGCTATATTTCTCACTAAATATAGTGTAAACCTGTTACCAGACTTATATGCATATGAAGGTAATAAAAAGGGCTATGATTCACTTTACAGCAATTTTTGTTTTACAGCAGTAGCCCAGAAGCTAACCTGCTGTATAAGCGGGGCCCTCCTGTGTCTGTGCTCATATCATTGACCTGTTGAATGGGTCTTGTCTAATAAATGTCTTTGTAGCCTTCCTGTTGCTTGTCCCTGCTATTCTTCTTTATCTTTGTTCAGTGGTGTTAATTGCAGTGGCTTTTTTTTTCAGCATACCAGCCGTCTTCCACCAGGGCAGGGTGACCCGATGAAGAAGAAACACTTTCATCATCATTCACTCCATCACTTTCTTGCCAGAGGTGTGCCTCTGCTACAGTTAAAAAACTGCAACATCAATGCCCCTCCTTCAGAGTGCAGGCACTGTACTTCCCACCTCCAGGACAGTGATGGATTGAATAATAGTGAAAGTGTTTCTTTTTCGAGTTACCCTATTTCGGTGGGAGACGGTCAGTGTTAAAAAAACAAGACTGCTAAGGATTAGTCTTGAGTAATAGTTTATACATGTCATTATTTATAACTGAAAATGGTTTTACAGGGTGTAATCGAGGACTTGGAGGCACCAATTCCTTATATTAAAGTACTGGGCCTTGTGACAGCATGTGGAGTTGTCTTTTTTTCTTACCGGTAAGAACGTTATTTTTAGATAATAAAAAGGCAAATACCATGACTGGAACAATACACAAATAACCTGCTTGTAGGAAACAAACTTATGACGATGTTTCGGTCCAACTTAACCATTAATTAGTGATACTAAAGTGTGTTACTAATTAACCCTTTGACTGTCGGAGGCCCCTCTCTGAAACTGTCATTCTATGTTGGGAAATATTCGAAAAAAAACAAAATGATTTTTTCTTATCAAAATGTTGAGATTATTTTTCTGATTGTTTAAATCCCCCTCAAAAAATTTTGCGATCAGTACTTACCGAGATATAGAGGCATAAAGTTGGCAACAAATGAGCCGCGTATGGCAACAGCGGCGAATGCCGCTCACCCGGTAAACTTTGGTTTACTTCCTTTCGTAGGTTTCTTGTTTTTTTCACTATTTTATTTTTTTATGTAACTTATGTGGCCTGTGAGACCAAAGTAAGGTGCAATGTATACATATACAGTGGACCCCTGGCTAACGAACAAAATTCATTCCAGAAGCCTGCTCAAGTGCCATTACCGAATGAATTTACTTCCTTAAGAAATAATGTCAAGTAGGTTAGTCTATTTCAGACCCCCAAAAATACGCTTCCACAAGCACTTACACTATTATACTTACATAATTGTACGATTTCCGAGGTGTTCGTTAGCTGGGGGTCCACTGTACACTTGTATGCAACACAATAATCGCACAAACATTAGTATCATTATACAGTGGACCCCCCAGCAACGAACAAAATTCATTCCAGAAGCCTGCTCAAGTGCCATTACTGAACGAATTTACTCCCTTAAGAAATAATGTCAAGTAGGTTAGTCCATTTCAGACCCCCAAAAATACACTTACAATATTATACTTACATAATTGTACGATTTCCGGGGTGTTCGTAACTCGGGGGTCCACTGTATTGTTTACAAAACTTGTTTACACCAACCAACAATAAAATTTTTTTATTACTATTGTTCTATAATATATATACACATATATAATGACTGGACACTTTCCATCAACTGCAATTAGCACTTCAAAGCTCCAAGCTATGTGTGTGTGTGGACATCTAAATTTGCTGAGTCAGGGTAAGGCAGCTGTCAAAATGACATATTACAGTGGACCCCCGAGTTTCGTAAAAACTTCACTCCTGAAGTCTGCTCAAGTGCCATTACCGAACGAATTTACTCCCTTAAGGAAAAATTTCACGTAGGTTAGTCTATTTCAGACCCCCAAAAATACACTTCCACAAGAACTTACAAAATTATACTTACATAATTGCACGATTTCCGGGGTATTCGTTAACCGAGGGTCCACTGTATACCATTACTCACCACCCACACAGCCTGTCAACCTGTCAACACAAAAGGGGACCCATGTCTTCTTCCCCACAACCTCCTTCCTTTCCTTCATACCTACCTTCCTAGCTTCCTTTCTTCCTTCATTCCTTCCTTTCTTACATATTTCCTTCCTTCCTCTCATCTCTTCCTTCCTGCCTTCCTTTCTTCCTTCATTTCTTCCTTTATTTCTTCCTTCCTTTCTTACTTCTTTTGTTCCTTCCTTCCTCTCATCTTTTCCTTTCTTTCCTAATTCCTTCCTTCTTCCTTTCCTCCTTCCTTACTTCTTCTTTCCTTCCTTCCTCTCATCTCTTCTTTCCTTCCTTCCTTCCTTCCTCTCATCTGTTCTTTCCTTCCTTCCTTCCTCTCATCTCTTCTTTCCTTCCTTCCTCTCATCTCTTCCTTTCTTCCTTACTTTCTTTCTTTCTTTCTTCCTTCCTTCTGGTATCCTGGGCATTTCTTTCTGTCACAAACTCCTCAAAACCATGAAATTTATCTTCAGAGACACTTCCATCTGTGTTAGAGCTATCACTGAGGAAGAGAACAGTCCCAGATGCGCCAAGGAGTCAGATAATTCTTACCGCTAGGCATGCTGAACAAGGACTACTGAAATGGCGTTCCCACAATGCACCACTGGCTGCCCGATTTTTTTTATACTGCGCACACTGACCACACAGACCCATTCTCTCACATGTTGGCCTACCAGCTTTCTCCTGCTTGATTTGAGGCCACTAGAATTTATGCATCTTAATACGTCCGAAACATTGGCTCGTAAGACGTTATATATACGACCGAAACAGTCAAATGGTTAATGATCCAAGTCAGACTGAAATGTTGTCATAAGTTTTTTCTCCAATGTGCTGGTTATCTGTATTGTTAGTCCAATATATTTTTTGTCTTGGTTTATAGAATGTGGTAGAAGCTTATAAACTTAGCTTACTTTAGTAAAGTTGAAAATAAGCATTATTGAAGGATAATGGGACTATGTTTCTCTTTTTTTCTTAAATATGTGAACTTTAATGCATTACAAAGTGTATTTAATAGTTTTATTGGTCGTTATGTTATTCATAGGGAATTATTATTATAATCAAATAGAAGCGCTAAACCACAAGGGTTATACAGCGCTGTATTCATAGGGAAGTGCTACACCTAAGGGGTCATATAGTGTATTAGGAATGGGAGGTAATGAGGTTTGATCTAAGAAAGCAGAGGGCAGCTCCAATTCTTTGGAATAAGAGCTCTTTACCAGCACTTCCCCAGAAGGGTTTCTTGGTAATGCAGTGTTAGTTTTCATCATTTGTATTTTTATCATTCTCTTGTTTCTCTTTGTATGTTCAGTAATTAATAATTTTTTGTTCTAAATACCAAAATTAAACCATTATGCTTATAATGGCATTTTTACCAAAGTTATTTAGAAATATACCAAATCTTTGCCTCTTGTTCCTTTAATACAGGAGGTTTTACTTTGATGTTGATGAAGGGCACTTGGATGAAACCTAATTATCTTAAATTTCCTAGGCACTCTATGACCCCTAGGGATTTACCACTTCTCAGTCAATAATTTGCTTCTTGTCTGTGTGTTTGTTCTAAGGTTCCCAGGTATCAGCAACTTCTTTTGCTTTAGTTTTGTATTATTAAAATTATCACACTTGTGCTTTGTATCTTACTTTTTGTATTTCACATTTGTGCTTTGTATTTTATTTTTTATAGCTTTGTTTCTTTTGTGCTTTAAATTTTAGAATGTGTAACTAATAGTGTTTCATTTATCAGTATTTCTACTCACTTACTTTCCCCTTCTACTGATTTTTTTTAATGTCTTCCTTATTTAGATTGTTATTACAGTTTGGTTTCAGTTTCATTCACTTTATCAAGTCGGTTATGATCTGATGTTATTTTTTGAAATGACTTAAACTGTCACTCTGGTAGGAATAAAAATTGTTTTTTTCAGCATTTCCAGGAAGAAA
Organism: Cherax destructor; assembly: GCA_009830355.1. Taxonomy (NCBI): domain Eukaryota; kingdom Metazoa; phylum Arthropoda; class Malacostraca; order Decapoda; family Parastacidae; genus Cherax; species Cherax destructor. The sequence goes on along the minus strand of WNWK01001534.1, from coordinate 51,481 downwards.
AATATATATATACGTATAATTTGCCTCTAAACCTAGATAGTAGGTTGATAAACATCAACCCCCCAGGGAGGTACAACCGTGTGAAACACACCTGTAATTGTTTTACATGATGGTAGGATTGCTGGTGGTGTCTTTTTTTCTGTCCATACACATGTGAGATAACAGGTATATCTTGCTACTTCTACTTTGATCACACTACACATGCATGTACATACACACCCAGCTGGGTTTTCTTCTATTTTCTTAATAGTTCTTGTTCTTTATTCCCTCTTATCCCCATGGGAAAGTGGAAAAGAATTCTTCCTCTGTAAGCCATGTATGTCATAAGAGGTAACTAAAATACCAGGAGCAAGGGGCTAGTAATCCCTTCTCCTGTATAATTTTTTTTTTTTTTAAATGTCGGCTGTCCCAGGGTGACCAAAAAAAGAAAGAAACATTTTTCACCATCCTGCATAAATTACTAAATTTAAAAAGAAAAACTTTCATTTTTCTTTTTAGGTAACCCTACCACGGTGGGATACGGCCGGTTTGTTGAAAAAAAAAATTGCCTCTAAAGTATATTTATATTTTTCTTTATTTTTCCTAGTTTGGTGTCTCGACTGTATACAAAGTGGAGAAAAGATAGAAATAGACGTGCTGAAGAGAGAGTCTTGGAGGAAGCTCGAGCTCGGAGAGAGGCCCAAGGCAACGATTTGCCAGAGAGCCTAATGTGTGTCATTTGCTGCGGCCTCAGAGATGTTCTGCTCTTGCCATGTTATCATGTGTGTGTATGTAGTGAATGTGCACAGAAACTAGAACCTAGAGCATGTCCTGTGTGTCGAGCTGATATAGAAAGTATTCAGCCAGTATTCTATTGTTGATCATTTTTATTTTATATGTTGAATGTATATATTGTTTATATACGTACTAATACCTGCTCAACGTTGTTGTTCTAGTTATTGTATGATAAGGAAGATACTGTATTAAATATTTTTTTAAGATAAATTTTTTCTCTCTACAATAGTATATTTTCCTAGGCCCCAAAAGTACTATAAGACTGAATGTATTTCTTTGTTTCTTTCAACACACTGGCCGTATTCCACCGAGGCATGGTGACCTATAAATTTATACAGGAGTTACTAGCATTTTAGTCACCTCTTGTGACATGCATGGCTTACGGAGGAATAAGACTGAATGTACATCATAAACAGTTGAGTCTGATTACCTGTGGCAACCGATTTTAGAAGTATCTTGGTTACGTACACTATTAATTTCGGTTGATAAAAGTCTGCATTTATAGAGATAGTATATGTAAATAGTATAACTGAATAGTATTTGTGCATATACAATGGGTTTTAATGAATAACTGTGTGTCCACAGTATGTATGTGTACAAGAATGAGCATTTTCTTTGCATGTGCACATAATATACATGGTATGTATATGTTTGTAATATGTACACACTGTCATGTACATAAAGCTTCCATAAACAGCTTATATATCTAGTACATATACAGCCAAAAAACTTTTTTTTTTGTGAATAATTTCAATGTCTTATAAGCTCTTGTCACTTAGTGATGAATGGCTGAGTAGTATTGCCAATTCAACAAGATTTTTTCTAAATATTTACTAAATATTTACTAAAGTATTAACCAGAGGGCTGAGGAAGGGTTGTTGAGGTAATTTCGACATTTAGAGAAATAGAAATGAAATAGGGAGAAAACATAAGTCTTTAGTTAAAGGAAAGTGGGGTAGGAGTTGGCCTAGGAAAGGTTGGAGGGAGGGGGTAAAGGAGGTTTTGTGTGTGAGAGGCTTGGACTTCCAGCAGGCATGTGTGAGCATGTTAGGTAGGAGCAAGAGGATACAAATGGTTTTTATGACTGTGCTGTTGGAGTTTGAGCAGAGTAGCATTTATGAAGGGATTCAGGGAAACTGGCAAGTCAGACTAGAGTCCTGGAGATGGGAAATACAGTGCCTGCCCTCTGAAGGAGGGGTGTTGATGTTGCAGTTTTTTAAACTGTAGCGTTAGTGCTTCTGTGGCAAGACAGTGATGGGGTGAATGATGATGAAAGTGTTTCTTCTTTTTCGGGTCACCCTGCTTTGGTGGGAAACGGCGAATGTGTTAATATTTTCTGAATATTAAGATGATAGTTATAATTATATATGATATATAGAATCTAGTCATAGCAGTATTAAAGAAAAAGTAATTATGTTGTGTGCTAGGATCAAATTATTTAAACAATCATTTATAAGGTACTCTTTCAATACTGTAATTTTGTTATTAAGCCATTAATTTTTTATTTTTGAGAAAGTTATGCAGATATACATTGGTGAGGAAATTAAAGAATATTTTAAAATATAAATTCATTTATAAGCAAGTCTTATGCACCTGGGTAACCTAGTGTTGTTCTTATATGTCAGCTCATTATGACTTTCACTTAATCTTGATATAGATTATGCTATTTTTGTTTTATAAATTTTGTATATTGAAGGAACATTTTTAATTATGCCATTACTATTATCTTGAATTTCTAGTCAAACATAAGTTCCATTCTAAATGAATCCTAATTTTTTTTTAATAATTTTTAAGTGCCTTACTATAGTACAGTGGACCCCCGAGTAACGAGCAAAATTCATTCCAGAAGCCTGCTCAAGTGCCATTACCGAACGAATTTACTCCCTTAAGAAATAATGTCAAGTAGGTTAGTCCATTTCAGACCCCCAAAAATACACTTACAAAAGCACTTACAATATTATACAGTGGTCCCTCGGTTTTCACCGAAAATTCGTTCCAGAATGCTGCTCAAGTGCCATTACCGAACGAATTTACTTCCTTAAGAAATAATGTCACGTAGGTTAGTCTATTTCAGACCCCCAAAAATACACTTGCAACAGCACTTACGAAAATACACTTACATAAATGTTCGAGTTTGGAGATGCACGAAAACCGAGGGACCACTGTAATTACATAATTGTACGATTTACGGGGTGCTCGTTACTCGGGGGTCCACTGTATATATCCATATAAATAACACATGCAGATATGAATGCAAACTCTGGTCCCTTGTTCCCCAGTCCCTTATTGGAACCTCAGCCATGACTTTTTACCTTTCCCCTTTTTCCTCAGTGCCCCCTTCTCCACAATTAGCTATCCACCAACCATGAAGGAGCACACATCAGAGTAATATATGCATACAGTATGTGTACATATCACAGACAAATTCGGCAAGTTAAATGACAAAATATACCTTTGATATACCTTTGATGAGTTCTGAGAATTTTTCTACTCCCAGAGCCCAGCCATGGGTCAGGCTCATCTAGTGCTTGCCTGGTCAACCAGGCTGTTGGTACTGGTGGCCCACTGACCCACATATCCATCACAGCCTGGTTGATCTGGCACCTCAATCAAGGAAAGTGAGATAGCATACACAATCTTTCCTAGAGACTACTACACATTAAGAAATGATTGGAGAAGGGGAGAGGGGCATAGTACTACTAACCAAGAAGATTAAAAGATATACAGTGGACCCCCGATGTTCGTCCTGCTCCAAATTCGCCCTTTTATGTAAGTGTATTTTTTAAATGCTTTTGTAAGTGTATTTTTCGGGGTCTAAAAGGACTTGTCTACTTTACATTATTCCTTATGGGAATAAATTCGTTTGGTAATGGCACTTGAACAGCATTGTGGAACGAAAAAATAACGAAAACCGGGGGTCCACTGTAAATGGTGGCACAGAGAAGAATGACTTCTAACTGATTACAGAGCCAGAATGCTAACCACACTAGGCCTCAGGAAATTTGTGGACATCTTTTACAAATTGCCACCAAACACAAAAACTCAGACAGAAATACAATTATTTCAACCATTATTCCATTTCTCACTGCCCTTCCTAACTCTACCTCTGTTCTACTCTTCACCCCCTCGCTGGTCTGTGATCAAACTTATTACAACTTTAGCACACCCTACCCTGCAGCGTTGTATGACCCTTATGGGTTAAGCGTTTCGTTATGATTATAATAATAATCTACCATTCTTCAATGTAGAACTTTCGAAGGCAGGAGGTAAAGAATTTCACAAGAGCTGAAGGAGCTGGTGAACCTTTAAAGTTTGACCTATTATTCTCCATCCAAGATACAGTGGACCCCCGAGTTTCGTACACCCCATAAATCGTACAATTATGTAAGTATAATATTGTAAGTGCTTGTGGAAGTGTATTTTTGGGGGTCTGAAATAGACTAACCTACGTGACATTTTTCCTTAAGGGAGTAAATTCGTTCGGTAATGGCACTTGAGCAGACTTCAGGAGTGAAGTTTTTACAAAACTCGGGGGTCCACTGTACAAATATAGATAAAATGAACAACTGGCTTACTTGATACAATATTATGGCTAGGTACATGCATTACAGAAACATTATTTTACTTGTACCTCAGTACCCTCCCACAGACCCTTGAAACATATATACACTTGCATTTTGAAAATTTCCTTAGTAGTACTATAACAAATGGTATAAAATTTGAACTTTATGGCTTATTTCTATCCCTTAAGCGGCATAAAGTATGTGCGCAACACTTGTGAGTGTAAGATAATTGCTTCATTGCAGATTCACAGTGGCAAACATCCTTCCATGTAATTCTACAAAAGTTAATCTTACATAAAGTTCTGAAAATATATGGGTAACAAATATAGTAACTATTTTGGTTTCTATCAAATACATATATAGAAAAAACCCTTCAAGGAGGGTGCCTGGATACTATAGGGCTCTTGATCCAAGGAAACAGTTACCATCCCCTTGGATCATTCTTTATTACCTTCCATTCCCCAGACAGTGTGTTACCCTTCTCCATGAATAGGCTGATAAAGACAAAGGAAATTCAAAATCTGTCATTTTTTTTGCAGATATATTTTTTGTAGCACTAAATGAACCACATGGATTTAGTGCATTTATTATAATTTTGAATGCATTTTATAAAATAGTCCATAAATTATACATGATAACAGTAATTATGTTTAAGTAGTGAATGGCATACTGTAAAAATAATATATAATTGTTTCTATTTTTTAATGTTTCATTATTACACTTATACAAAAATACTTTGCTGAGATAAATACCATTAATAAGTGATGGGAGTCAGAACAATTGTAAGACTATGAGAAAGCACATGTATATGTGATTTTATTACATTTTTTTTTTTTTACAAGAGTTTAATTTAACAGCTTGTCTGACTAATGTAAATTTCTTATACTGTACTTCCATTAAACCCTAGATAATTATGAGTTGCCAAGTAATTTATATCTCCTGTTCAAAATGTGGTACAGTATTGATCACTATTATTTCCACTTCTCAGTTTGAGTACTAATGCTGATCAACCACTTGCATGGCAGTTTAAAGAAAATAAACTATAAAATGGTCCACTGGATCTGGTCATCATTTTGGCTGGTTCAGCTTTTGCATTTATAATTACTAAGTTAAATATATAAATTTGATATAAACTCAGGCAAGGCAAATTATATTTCATTAAATTACAAATGCTGTATTTATTAATACTGTAGTATATTTTTATTTTTTATTAACACATCGGCTGATTCCCACACCAAGGCAGGGTGGCCCAAAAAAGAAAAACTTTCATCATCATTCACTCCATCACTGTCTTGCCAGAGGGGTGTTTTACACTACAGTTATAAAACTGCAACATTAACACCCCTCCTTCAGAGTGCAGACACTGTACTTCCCATCTCCAGGACTCAAGTCCGGCCTGCCGGTTTCCCTGAATCCCTTCATAAATGTTACTTTGCTCACACTCCAACAGCACGTCAAGTATTAAAAACCATTTGTCTCCATTCACTCCCATCAAATACGCTCACGCATGCTTGCTGGAAATCCAAGTCCCTCGCACACAAAACCTCCTTTACCCCCTCCCTCCAACCTTTCCTAGGCCGACCCCTACCCCGCCTTCCCTCCACTACAGATTTACACACTCTCGAAGTCATTCTATTTCGTTCCATTCTCTCTACATGTCCGAACCACCTCAACAACCCCTCCTCAGCCCTCTGGATAATAGTTTTGGTAATCTCGCACCTCCTCCTAATTTCCAAACTCTGAATTCTCTGCATTATATTCACACCACACATTGACCTCAGACATGACATCTCCACTGCCTCCAGCCTTCTCCTCGTTGCAACATTCATCACCCATGCTTCACACCCATATAAGAGTGTTGGTATAAATATACTCTCATATTTCCCTCTTTACTTCCATGGACAAAGTTCTTTGTCTCCACAGACTCTGAAGTGCACCACTCACCTTTTTCCCCTCATCAATTCTATGATTCACCTCATCCTTCATAGTCCCATCTGCTGACATCTCCACTCCTACATATCTGAATACATTCACCTCCTCCATACTCTCTCCCTCCAATCTGATATCCAATCTTTTGTCACCTAATCTTTTTGTTATCCTCATCACCATCATTATTATTATTGATCATTATTATTTTACAGTACTGTATTTTGATAAATTTCATTGGCTAATGGCGTGTACCTAGCCCCTCAAGGGGAGGTACCTTGATGCCAATGAAGGGGCTCTTGATCTTAGGAACCAGACTTTACCTCATTTTCCTTAGATTGAGCAAGATTGCCTCCAATTCCCAAGATAGTTATGACCCTTATAGGTTTAGTGCTTTCCTTAAATCAAGAATACTCTGAAAGATTCCATGATCCAAGGAATTGGATTTGTCATCCATTTCCTTGTATCAAATTGGACTGCCTCCCATTCCCAGGTGTTGCATGACCCCATGACAAGAGACAGCAAATGGAGACTTGATCAGTACAATGTTTCACCTGTGCCTACCTACCAGTGTGTGTCTGTCACTTTTAGGCTATGGCATATTTTACTTATGGCCCCTACAGGTTTAACACTCCCCCTTGAATGTAACAATGTACTGCCATTAAGCATTGTTAATATGTTCAACATTAATTAAAGGTTTTTATAAAAATAATTCATACTTTTCCAAGTCAACTTCATTTGTTTAAAATAACAGCTGTCTAGGAGTAATACACAACACACCCCTCTGTAAGGATTTTTTGGAATTATCTTTCCCATCCTTGGATCAAACCTTAGTGCCTCCCCAGGCGCTGTATAACTACTACAAGTTTAGCGGTACACACTGATTAAAATAAATTAAAAATCTGCAACAATTCTGTTTGTTCAGTTTAATATCTTTTCATCAACTGCTCTATCTTCACATCAGAAGCTTTGATACCCTGACATGCTTGCTCTGTCCGCCCTCCTCTAGGACGGTCTAACCTTTGTTGCAGACTGTTCTTTTAACTAACACTGATTTGTTACAACTAACTTCTTACCCTGTCAGCTATCCTACTCACTGACAGCACTGAATAACCAGTATGAGTTTTCCATAAATACAATACTATAATAATCCTTGTATTACTCAGGTAACCTTTTCAATTACTTTCAGCTTATGCTTGTATTTTAAACTCATTTTAATAAAACCATTGACATAAATAATATGTCTGGGGAAAGGGGAAGTAAAAAAAAAAGTCAGATCAGATCAGAGGAGCCCAATAAAGTCTCAACATTTAAATAACTAAAAACAAGGCTGATTCTGCTTGTTGCCTTATATTAACTATGCACCAATGAGGAAGAGATTACAAAGCTACTATTTGTTTACATTTAGATTTTTAATTAAAGTAGTGACATTATCTAATATTAATTTTCAGCTTTAAAGCCCTCACCCATGCAGATGTGGTAAATTATTGTGAAGATAATTAAAATAATACCCTTTAGCTACAATAATTATGTCTTTCAAGGGAAGGGGAGAATGACCCATTACACTGGTGAAAGGTTCTTGATTCAAGGATTTGGAGCTACCCTTCCTCCCACATAAAATGTGATTTTGCTACCTCTTATTCCCTACACACTGTACAACCCTCGTGGGTTTAGTGTTTTTCATTGAAAAAAATAATTCCAGCAATTATAAAATTTGGAAAAAGATACATTTAAGAATGAATTTGTTTGAGATAAAAAAAAAAAATCTTGCAATGGAACTCTAAGAAATGTAATCATGTTAGGAATATCAGAAATTTATTATAACAGGATAAATTATATCTGATCATATTGACTTCAAGCTAATGTTCTTTTAGGGGACAATATTTTGACAAAAGTTCTCTGATAGTTCTTTTAGCCGACAATGAACCCTAATAAAAATAATATAATGCATATACAATATTGCATTTTTAGTCCTTGACAAATAATCTTATTTCTTTTATATTTCATGAAGAACAGTCTAACATCCCATATGACCATGAAGTTTCCACAATGTGATTATTTTTACTTTAAGCCTTTGTTAGATAATAAAATTTTAACGCTGTTTTCCAAATAAATAATATCTTACCAATGTGTCTACTTTCTGCTGTACTTAAAGACTACTCTGGGTAACCTTGGCTGCTTCCATATATAGCCAGAGGCCATAACACTGCAGTAGGCATTGTAGTACTTGCCAGGGGAGCGACAGAAGGACCAACGAGGACACTTGCATCGAAACTCCATCTGGAATTCCTCCTTGCAGATCTCGTTCCACCAGCAGGTTCTCTGTTATGAGAAAAAGAAGTGGAATTATAAATGGACTGGATAAATTTTTATTCTCTCTTAATGACATTTTACTGAGACTCATTGCTTTATGACCCATATGGGTTTGGTGGAGTTTGCAAATAATAATGAGTTGACCTAAGACCTCTCATATTTCCACCTAAATATGACATACAATGGCTAAAGAAACAAAAATTAGAAAAAGAATATGCTATGTTGTAGTTAGATACAGCTAAGCAGCAAAGCTAAATGCAGCATATTGTAATAAGTACACACCACAAAATGGAGGTGCCTTGATACTGGGGAGGGATTCCCTCTCGTGATTCAAACCCAACTGTCTCCCACTACCCTAAGAGATGTATGACCCCTATGGGTTTAGCACTCCCCCCAGTAATGTAATAAGTACAGCAAGTGTCTAGTATCTGCTGGCATGCAGAGGAAGCCTGTTAGCTTGTCTAGGCAAAAGCAAGACAGTAATACGGTATACACTAGTAATGAAATATTACCAGTGATCAGTGGTGTAGCCACAGGAGGCTAATTGGGCTAAAGCCTTGCCCAGTGCTAATACATTTTATTTTTTTCATTAATGCTAAGTTTCATTGTATTATATGGACCAGTGACTACAAAAGAATGTTAGTTCAAGAAATTTCGTGTACATACTGATCACATATTTTCAAAAACGATTTCTTTGATTTTTTCAACATCTTATGAATTTTAAGCCCCCTTATAATCACTGTCTTTGCAGAGGCACCCAAATACGACAGTATAGATGCCACTCCAAAACAGCCAATATCCCAAACACCTCCTTTAAAGTGCAGGCATTGTATTTCCTACCCTCCAGGACTGAAGTCTGACTAACCGGTTTCCCTGAATCCCTTCACAAAATATTACCCTGTTCACACTCCAACAGCTCGTCAGGTCCCAAAACCCATTCATCTTCATTCACTCCTATCTAAACACGCTCACACATGCCTGCTGTATATCCAAGCCCCCTTGCACACAAAACCTCTTTTACCCCTCCCTCAATCCTTTCCTAGGGCCACCCCTACCCCTCCTCCCCTCCAATACAGATTTATACACCCTCCAAGTCATCTTGTTTTGCTCCATCCTCTCTAAATGACCAAACCACCTCAGCCCTCTGAATAATACTTTTAGTAACTCCACACCTTAACCTAATTTCCACACTACGAATTCTCTGCACAATATTTCCACCACACATTGCCCTTAGACACATCACTGGCCTCCAGCCTCCTTCTTGCTGCAGCATTTATAACCCATGCTTCACACCCATATAAAGTGTTGGTACCACTATATATATTTACATACATATATACAGTTTAAGGCTAGAGACAGGAATTGTGATTGATTCCCTACATTCGTCACCAAATGACAAAAACCACTTCCTTCCTTAAAACCCATCTAAAGTTGTCAAGCTACTTACTTACCTTTCCTTTCTTCTATCATCCTGTTTTTCAACAGACTTTTTACCTGTTCTTTTTTACAACAGTCCTTCCCCTCCCATTCTTGACATGTCTCTTACGTTCTTACACACGTTCAGATTGGGAATGTGTAATAAGTGGGGTCCTACAAGGATCGGTATTAGAGTCAGTACTGTTCCTGGTTTTTGCAAATATTCCAAATGGGATCGAGTCAGATGTATCCCTGTTTGCTGATGTAAAACTGATGAAAATGAAAATAGACGAGGTTAGGGAAAGACTGAAAGTGCATCTGGAAAAACTGCCAATATTGGTCAAATAAATGGTTACTTGAATTCAACCCCTTGCAAATGCAAGTTTATGAAGAGCAAGGAAGGGGACAAAAGACCGGGCACGGTGTATAGTCTCGGGGGATAGAAATTGCATAGCTCACTCACAGAGATAAACCTACGGGTGAGCACAGTACCTAGCATTTCGTTAGAGGCTTGCATCAACCAAATAACCTCTGCAGCCAATGTTCGCCTGGCAAATCAAAGAGTGGCCCTCAGAAATCTCAGCAGTCTTTCTAGAAGTACTTTATACGTGTCAGTTTCATCTTGGAGCACACAGCACTAGTATGGAGCCCACACCTGAGGAAGTATGTTAAGAAACTGGAGAAAGTGTATAAATACGCAAGAAGGCCTGTTCTCAAGTTAATGGGCATGATATATGAGGAGAGAGATTAATGTAACTGAATCTAACGATACTGAAGTATAAAAGAACCAGGGAAGATATAACAATATACAAACTACTCAGGGCAATTGATAGGGGAAAAGATGCAGGGACTCAGGGACACAACCGAAGTTAAAGACACAGATGAGCCACAGAGATGTCAGAAATATTCAGTCTCAAGATGGTCGGAAAGTGAAATGATCTCGGTGAAGTGGAGGAGGCAGGGCACCATCCATAGCTTAAGAGCAGGTATGATGAGGCCCGCGAGGTTAGGAGTGAGTGAATATGGCAAGCGGCAAGTTGAGAGGAGGTAGGACTCGACCCCCGTAACCACACATAAGAGAGTACACACATAAATAAATGTTTATGCTGGTAAACAAATATCCAAGCCCTCCTTGGTATGCCCAGCCTCTGCAGGGCATCCTCCCAGGATGCCCCCTCTGAAGACTCCCCTAGAGGGACCCTGGAGGCCTCGTGGAAATCCCCACCTCCCTTGGAATCCCAAATTACCCCCGGTACTCATCCCCCCTGGTACCCCTGATCTCGTAGGAATCCCTGGAATCCATACGAGTTCTGGTACCCTCGTCTTAGTGATCCCGGAAGCTGTATGACCCCTATGGGTTTAGTGCTTCTCAGTAATTATAATAACTAGATGTATTTTGATCGCACCTAAAAACGGTATCATCATATCTAATAAGCCCAGAACAGTCTACAATGCACGCAAATGGAACAGTACAATGCGCGGCATAAATTTCGAATATAGTTAAATATATGAGCAACCTATCAGAAGAAACATTCTCTAGATTAATAAAACTATCAAGTTAAAATTTATACTACAACTTAAAATCAATGCCAAGCTTCCTTAGAGAAAAACACAATCAAAAGCTCGGAGCCAATAAGAGATGCATTCTTGAGTTATCACAGAATCCAACAATTCCAAGTTTACTATGTTAGTAAATTGGAAAATTAGTACCTGCACAATCTAAATATAAGCATAATCTTCTGTATAAGTCGCATCATCTATTGTAGACTTAAGTCATTCAAAATAGGCAAAAGTTATTTCACAGGAAAAAATACCAATGCCATCTTAAAATAAATTTGCAAGTTGGAAAATAATAATCTCAATCTTACTCTCACTTGGTGACTAGGATATATTAGTTGAAGCAAATTTTAAGAGGCTTTTTCAATTTAACACGAAAATCCAAATCGGGAATGGTTAATATAAAACTGACCAGAGTGCACTTGAACATGCCAATACCTCCATGACCCTTTCATTAGTTATAGTTCAATACAAATAGAAAAATTAAAGCCAATTGGATAGGGCGTTCTCAAGTTATATATAAAAAAAAATTTGAGTAAGAGGTTACATAATTTTACAAAAAGTGGCAAATTGGCACCTACACATTGCAATAAGAATCCTAACCTTGTTTTAAGTAGGATACGTATTGAAAGTTTGAAGCCCATCAGAAGACGCTTTCCTAAAGTATTCACAAGAAAAAAAACCAGGAATTCTCTGTATAACATTAACACGAGGGTACCTGCACAGGCCAGTAACTGTATGAACTTTTCACTAGTCACAAAACACCTCTGTTGAAAATTTGAAGACGATCCAAATGAGGAGTTTTCAAATACAAAAAAAATTTCAGTCCGAATACAAATTCAGATACCTCCATCGGGGATACTTTATACTATAATTCCCACAGTGCCTTTATCATCCCTATTACAAATACATTGTCTCTTAAGCTAAATTATATCCTCGTTCCCAAGGCACCCGTGGCCCCGCTGATAGCCGTGGCTTCCTATAACATTACCTCGTTAGTGTACCTGCGGATGGTTTGATCGCTGTAGGCCAGGCATCGTGAGAGACCAGCAACGGTAAGCACCAGCGCCAGCGCCAGCGTCCTTACCTATGGAAGAGCAACACATTACTTGTAGAAGTGTTTAACTGAAGAGTTTTCGGCTCATAACCTGAAGGATCTAGGATCTAGGCAGAGTAAGTGGTAAATCTCCATAAAACCTGCTACCCATGTTCACCTAGCAGAGAATAGGTGCATAGGTGTGTGTAGATTTTTGCAGGTCGTGTCCTGTGGACGGTACTATACTATACCTTAAATAGAGATAGGCTTTAAAGCGAGATGTCGACACTACAAAAGGTCTACCTGTAATTAATACAAAAGCCTTCCTTTTGTCACTACACAGGCCCTTTTCATCGGAAAGCAAAAAAAAAAATGTAAATAATGACAATAGTAGTTGTTGGTGAACAATACATAAACCTATCCAGAGCCAGCCTATCCATACCACTTTATTCCTTTATCTCGCCCAACCGAGGTGCACAACCCCTCCCCAACACACAACGAAGGATACATCAGGACATACACCACAAAAGATACACTGGGACCCCTCCCCCATCACAAAGAATACTTCGCTGGGACCCCACATCACAAAGGATACTTCACTGGGACCCCACATCACAAAGGATACTTCAGGGCCTCCGTACCATGAATACATCAGGATCCCCACACCATGAAGGTTTACACGTGGATCCTCACACCCTGAAGGATACATTACGGCCCCCACCATAAATACACTATAATACATAAGGATCCCGCGCACACCAAGAAGGATATCCTAGGACCCCCACACTATGAATCCACCATGACGCCACACCATGGAGGATACAGGTCTCCCGAGCACCATCAAAGATACATTACATCAAGCTTAACAACAAATGGCACAATATTTCAAGAAGATAGATATGCACCTCCAGATTAGCACCATTCTACAATATTCCGTCATTGACCTAGTCAGCAGCACCTGCACGCGACATTTCCACTCAAACACCTAAGTTTTAATTAGATTTTATGCCCGATATTTTCCAAGAATTTTTCTACTGCGAAATCCAGTTTTAATATTCTCTTCAACATTATTATGCTTCTAGGACGGGAAGGAAAAACTTCAAGTAATAAATGAGGTTGACTAGTGCTGGATGGTAGGGCTTCCGACAAATATGGCGGAAAAAGATTATGTACTAAACGAAGCATTGTTTAACGTTTCGCCCACGCTGGGAGCTTTATCAAGTTTGATAAAGCTCCCAGCGTGAACGAAACGTTGTTTGTAAGTAAAGTTTTGCTCTGCACATAGTGTCTTTACCGAGGTTAATATATGTTTTATACAAAGACGAAATTGTTCTAGAAAAGTTAAAGGATATTATCTACTGAGGCGAATTACAAACCATTCTGGAAAAATACCTTGACTTTGCCTATTATTGTAAATATATCATAACTACATATATATCTACATAATGTTTTGTGACTGAATTCGTGACTAAACACATTACTACCGCACTGAGTTCAATAAATTTTGTATACAATTACCATTGTAACATGCATAGCAAACAATTTGTTGGTGTCCAGTCCCAGGGCTCAGTGTGTGCTGTTAAACTTGACTATCGTCCACAGGATAAGTATGGGAATATATACACCGAGATGAATAAACATCAATGTAAATGCCTTGTGAAGATTGTTCTAGGCAAATAGATGGTAAAGATAACATTTTCTGATTTATCTATCTAGCTGGAAGCGATTCAGAGATCATACATCTGTTGCATAAGTCGATTGGTTAATCAGGCTTAATTCCTGTAGACGTTTCGAAGATTCATTAAGGGACCAAGGCAAGTTTTAATTCGACTTTTTTGTTTTTGGTCCAATTTCAATGAAAGTTGATACTGTGCGTGTCGCCTGCTCACCCACCAGTCAAGAATACAATAATCCCCATACAAAACATTCAAAAATATATATACAGCTGTGTTGCATTGGTATGCGTTAGTGTATATTTGGCCAGGGACCAGGTACCATTAATAAGGTCATTTAATTTCTACAATAATTTCATTTACAAACATTACCGTAATCATTTACACTGATGGACAGAGGCACGCGCGTATACGAGACTGGAGGGAATAATGTTGGTTGGTTAATTGGGTTTAAAATGTATTCACTATTTAAAGGGTCACTAAGGCCGTATGTAACCTTCACTGTAAGTCAAGAATACTTTAATCCCTTAAAGTAAAAAAAATAAGTAAATTCTCAGTGTAAAAAAAAATACCGAGATACATAAATCTGGTGTATATATCATGGAATAATGTTGAGATTCCAAGCCATGTATACCACCACCTCACGTGACTATGTCCCATTTGCTCAGGCCTGCCAGCCCACCTACTGCTTTCTTCGTGCATTTGGGGAGCCATGATGCCGGCGAAAGGTTCTTGATTCAGGCAACTGGAGCTATTCTCCTCTTACCTGTATGTTTCCCATTATCTAAGGGTTTAGCGCTTCCCTATGAATGTAACTGGGGAGGGGAAGAGTTTTTGGGGTGAAATAAAAACGTATGTATGGAGGAAGGGGGAGAGGGGAAGGTTAATGAGGTAGGGGGATTTGTGGGAAAGGGAAATCCCATCAAAAGGCTCTTAATCCAAATTATTATAATCATGGAAAAGCGCTAAACCCGTAGGATTATACAGCGCCTGTGGGGGAGGGGGATGGAAGGTATTCAGGCTTAATTCAGGGAACTTGAGCACAGATCCAGCTCCCTAGATCAAGAGCCCCTCACCAGCATCAAGGTCTTAATTCAAAGAAGTGAACTAACTCTCCCCTTTAGATTAAATATGATTCCCCTTCCCCTTTAACCACGAATTGTATGACCCCCTTCGTGTTTAGCACTCCCCTTTGATTATAAAATCGTATGGAAGGGGGAGTTCATGGGGAGGTGAATGTCACCATAATGTACGTAAGGTCGGTAGGTATTAGGTTTGTCAGGAAACAAGACAATTGTTTCCTGACGCGGGTCTTAGTCATATGCTGACCCACAGCTTGAGCTTTTGGTCATCTGACCGAGGCCTTCCACTGGTTTACCGGTCCACCCCTTTAAAAATTATGGTTATTATAATAATTTTTTTTTTCACTATAATGTACGCAAGGTAAAACACATTAATTAATATTACACACACAAACATCATATAATATAATATATATATATATATATATATATATATATATATATATATATATATATATATATATATATATATAATTTATTTATTTACGGAAATCACTAAAAAAATAATTAAGTAGTCGTTATTAACCTTCAATTTACAAACGGCTGTTTAAAATTCCTACAATGTTCGACTTGGTTGGGTTGTCCTAGAGTAAATATGTAAAATAATTTATCACCCACAATATGACAGCACCAATTATGTGCTTAATACTGCTTGCTAAAGCATATGTAGTTAACTTGATTAACAATTATTGTTAAGGAAGACTTACCGTCATGACTGTGAGTGTAGTGGTCATGGCGGAGTGGTCTGTGGTCTGCACCAGTGGCTTGCTAGAGGTCTTCCTGGAGCACTCTACTGATGTGATGGATCCTCCATACTATACCTCACTCCCTCCCACGGCCAAGACGGGAGGGAGGGAAGGAGGGAGAGAGAAGGAGGGGAGGGAGGGATTTATTCTCCAGGTTACGTTTAGTTTACTAAGAAGTGTCTTCTCTTCTTGACGATAGTACTGGCTGTTGTGTGTTGTCACTCTCGTTGTTGTGTTGCTTCACTGGTGTTACTGCTGTCAGTTGTTTGTGTTGTTTAGTGTTGTCAGGGAGGACCTCCCTCACACACACACACCCCAGGAACAACATTGCCACGTTCATTAATGATGTATCCGTTGTACGCGGTTATAGAGGCGCTTATAGTGACGCTACAGCCACGAATGGCACACTATGGTTGAGCGAAATTTACTTCGTAGAGTGTACATTTTTTATAGTTTTGCTTCGGGTTTATCTTCTAACTTTCAGACAAGCTCAAACGCAAAAGCTTTAAAGAAAACGATGTATTTACTGCATATGGCTAACCTGTTCAGATCTGCAACATTTGTTTTGCCTTCACTAGGTGATTGAAAAATTCTGTAAGTCTAATAACCTTATTGGCATTTTATCATATGAAAATTATTAACACGCCGCTAAACATTTTATTATTATTAAAATGTTAACTACATTGGTAATGTGTTGCTAGCTTTATCGACATGACATTTAATAAAAACAATGAACTAGAACTGTTTACCAAACATCCCCTAGTACTAGCGAAGGGTTCTTGGTGCAAGGAATTGGAGCTACCCTCATTTTTCCTTGGTTCAAACTTGATTACCTTCCATTCCCCAGGCGCTGTATGACTTATTGGTTTAGCGCTTTCCCATAAATACAATAATAATGATAATGGTTTATCTCGCATAGGGTCGTGGCTTCAGCTAGTTACTCTAGTATAATTGATATTTAAAATAAGTGGCCGCTTATTACAGGAATGTTATCGACAAACTAGATCAAAATTATTAACACCTGAGTCAAGACAGTATCAACATCTCACGAGACCAGGAGAAACTTGATGGTGAAGGTTCTTCTTCTTCTACTTCATTCGCCGGTACTCTCCCTGCCCGGGTCTTTTCCAGATGGTGACCCGGCCTTGGCTCCCTGTCTTGGGAGTGTCTGAGACCTATGTCTGCCATGGGAGGAGGTACAAGTACCTCCTCATCTTCTGGGACCAGCTGTCCCCAGACCTTGCCCCATTTCCCGCCCTCACGGGGCTCGTAGGGAGAAGCAGTCTCATGAGCTGCAGGTGGTAACAAGCTCTGGCCCTCTCTGTCATGGTAAAGGTATCAGTCCATCAGCCTGGAAGCAGTAGCTGCGACGTGGTCAGCCCTACAGTCCTGAAAAAGCGTCCAGTTTCTAGGTCTCGATCGGCAATAACAGCCTGGTTGATCAGGTCCTGATCCACAGCGAGGTCTGGTCATGGACTGGGCCGCGGGGGCGTTGACCCCCGGAATACCCTTCAGGTATGGACTGGACGCTTCACAGCACCGAGGAACTGACCACCTCTAATCTACTTCAAGGCTGGTTGACCGATCAGAAACGTGATGCTATACCTGCCTATGTGCTGAGTTAAGGTGCTCCTGCTCTGTACTTAGCTCAAGGAATTAGCTTTTACTGGGACAACATTCAAGGTGTTAAAATCTTTATTAAATCTTAATAAAAGATTGTTTTGGGAAGTGTTATTTTTTTTCACTAATTTCGGCATCACACCGTTTAGATCAGTGATGAAAAAGTTGATGAATAAGACACATTTGCAACACCTGGGCATCTTCAGTGTGACGTTTCGCCCACCATTGGCTTAATCAATTCAATACAGAGATACTTGGTGTTGAAACTGGAGACACGTGTGCAAAACTGGGGGTATCATTATTGGTCTTCAGTGGTCAGTCCTTCAAGCCAGACTCGAGGGCCTGACCACTGAGGGACTGTTTACCTCCAAACTACTTATACTGTCTCCACTGTTATATTCGTCAGCATTCAGGATAAATGTTTGAGTAACGAAGATACCCGAGTATTGCTCCTATGTCTTATTCATCAACTTTTTATTTTATACCATTTAGATACACTCTGTAATTAAGTCACTTGACCTAATTACATCAGCACAAGACTAAGGTACTGAACACCGGCTTTTAGGCTGGTTGGGGTTAAATGTAAATAACCTGTATAGATGATTAATATAGTCCGAGAAAGTATTCAGCTGTGCGTGTAGTCTTAAAATATGTCATTTTAATTGTGGATAATTTTTTTTATGTAAATGTTCACGTACTCTCCAGTTCTGAGATTTAACAGTAAAAGACTTGTGTACACCAAGTTTGCCTTGTCCGTTAAACACTTTCTCCTTCATAAATAAATTTTCACAGAATCCGTAGATCACGTAAACAACGATCGATCGAATTCTCTCTTGTTTACTTATGTTCTCATTAATTTTGTGATCCACCATGATTTGTGATTTATCATAATTTGTAATGCATTACAATCATTGAATTATTATATTCAAGTATACCCTATGTTATTGTGTATAACATTTTCTAGTATTGTATAGAATCAGGCCAGAGCCTGACAAGTTTGTTGTCTATCTTTGTAATTACATGTATGTCGGGGATGCCATACATTAGTGTCACCGAGCTGTCAGCATATTTCAAATATACTACTTGTGATGCCATGGACCTTTCAAATACTGTTATATCAGCATAGTTTGAACCTTGCTATGATGCTGCCCCTGCTGTGAGGCTGGGTCGAGCGAAGGCATACCCTGGCAGTCAGTCGTGTACCTTCAAGGCTGTCATGACATCAAACTGCAGGCTGGGCGTTTTACCACATATATGCTCAATATACTAGAATAACCGTCTCAGTGAGTTATCATTCACCATCACTCCACTTAAGAACCCTTTACGACATGATTACCTCATCATCCACGCCCTTCTGTGTATAAATTTGCAAGGCTGAGGCAATGTTTATCTCGTCTACTACTCAATTCTTACATCATCTCTGTATTGAGTTGATAAAGCCACTGGTTGGCGAAACGTTTTCAAATAACGATACCCAGGTGTTGCACACGTATCTAATTCCTCATATGTGAGTCCGTTTGTGCTACTGACCAGCGTTCATTACACTTTCATGTGCAAACACAAGATAATAATAATAATAATTAAACTAAACAAAAAGGGGTCATACAGCGGACTCCCTAAAAGAAGTTAATGGCGTTCTCAGATCGGGGGCTTCTTTCTTCACACTCCAAGATGGTTTCAATCTCTGGCACATAGCGATGGTTGTCAGGCTCCCACAATCTGTCGTCTTGTGGGGCCTGTGGTGTCACCAGTGGAGGTACTGGTCCCCGAGAAGATCCCATGGACGGTCGAGAGGGCCCTAAGGTGGGTCCGGACGTGGAGGAGTCATCTGAAGTAGACGACTCGAACGAAGTTCTTCTTTCTGACGAGTTCTCACTATTGGGACAGTCTGGTGAGAGAGAGAGCAAGCGTGGGAGGTAAGTGCATTTATTTAAACAGACGTTTGAAGTCGAGGACTCGCACAGGAAAATCCCACGAGACTAATCTAATCATCTAAGCTAAAGTAATCTTGAGTAATCACTTCCCCAATCACTCACCTGCTCACACCTGACTTTATGCTTCTACACACAAATGACCCGCACTTAGCAAATTGAAATTTGTGACGACATTTCGACATTTTGTTAATGGTTCAAGCCACATCGAAACGTCGTTATAAACTTCAGTCTCTTAAGTGCGAGCTGTTTGTGTATTGTTCCAGTCACGATATTGTGCCTTTTTATTCTTTAAATACACACACACGATGTAGTGGAGGCAGGATCCATTCATAGTTTTAAGAAGAGGTATGATAAAGCTCATGGCGCAGGGAGAGTGACCCAGTAGCGGCCAGTGAAGAGGCGGGGCCAGGAGCTATGACTCGACCCCTGCAACCACAACTAGGTGAGTACTAGGTAAGTACACACACACATGCTTGTAGTTCGTCATTTTATATAGAATTAAAAACCTGTGTTCCACAGGTGATTAGTCATCTCAATAAAAGTTATGTTCTGCATTTGTGTTTAACTCAACCAATGTTTAAGTGAGATGGGTAAGTCGCCTATAAATATCACCTGATGCAGGTGATTATCTGGAGCACTCGACTGAACTACACTGGACTCACCCGCAACATAAAATATGGTAGTCACCTAGAAAATTAACATAACGTCTGAGACTCACCCGAAATATAGGTGAACTGTGTGATGTTGGACCAGTCACTGGCAGCACGAGTGGCTCTCTGGCTCACCTCAGGTGAGACATTCACTGGCACTGGTGCCACCCTGCGGGAGGTCACAAGGTCATTATGGGGTCAAGAGACACACCTCTCATGTTAAGGATATATTTTCCCTCTCTCTTGATCTTGGGAACTGGAGTTATCTTCTTTCTCAGGTCAAAATTAATTACCTCTTCCTAAGGTGTTGTATGACCTCTTTGGGGTCAGAGCTTCCATTAGAAGAATTGGTTAATTGGGTTTAAAGCCTATCGACTACACGATGGTCATTAAGGCTGCAGGTCACCTGTTCACCACCAGGAGAACATGTGTTAAATTAAAACAGGTTAAATTAAACTCACAGTCTGTATACAATAAGAGATGGTGAAGGTTACTTAAAGGGGTTTAAAGTCTATCGACTACATGAGGGTCATTAAAGCTACACCGTAACCTCTACACCACCAGACAAGAATACTTTAATCCCTAAAATAGGAATTAAAGTAAACAACTCTCAAGTATATATAGGCTGAGAAAAATATACCCCTGAATGTATATATCCTGTGAGGGATACCCATCACTCGGTCTGTGTATCCCCCTCTCTTCCCCAAATGAAACAGGTAAAGATATGCCCAGTCTTAGCTAGGATAGGCAAACTTAGATGTTTTCTAGTACATAAAGCTTTGTGAGGTTAAGTTAGGTTGACTGGTTAGTTTTGCCGCAGATTTTAACATTTGCATATAACAAATTTTTGCAACTTTATTTAATAATTTACCTTTGAGTTTTTTTTGGAGGGGGGAGGGGTGAGCACTTTTAAAGTTGTTTTTGTCAATGGATAAAACAGCTGAGGGGAAATAACTTACCAGGATTTCTAACGATGCAATATAACTAAGCTATAAGCTTATAACCCGTACTAGAAAACAATCAGAATTGTCACTGGCAACACTCACGACGACCAAAACCTTGATGGGGCAATACCTTGATGCCAAAACCTTGATCCAAGGAACTGGAGCTATCTCCTTCTACCCTTGGAGCAAGCCTGATTATCTCGCAGTGCCCAGGCGCTGTATCACTCCTACGGATTTAATGCTTCCACATGATAATTATAATGTAAGGATCTGGGAGTCTGGAGTATTTTGTTTTTAAGAGACAACTAAGTACCTGGGGGAGTACTGGTTTCGATCGTTGGTGGAGTACTGGTGGCGATCGTTGGTGGAGTACTGGTGGCGATCGTTGGTGGAGTACTGGTGGCGATCGTTGGTAGAGTACTGGTGGCCATCGTTGGTGGAGTACTGATCGTGATCGTTGGTAGAGTACTGGTGGCCATCGTTGGAGTACTGATCGTGATCGTTGGTAGAGTACTGGTGGCCATCGTTGGAGTAGTGATCGTGATCGTTGGTAGAGTACTGGTGGCCATCGTTGGAGTAGTGATCGTGATCGTTGGTAGAGTACTGGTGGCCATCGTTGGAGTATTGTTGGCTGTCCTCTGTAATGCATTGAGGATCGTTGATGCAGCCGCGTTGATGAATGCTGGATGAATGTTGGCTAACTATGGAGGAACAATGATACTTGATGCTGGGGGAGCACTTCTGGCGATCGTTGGCGAAGCAGTGTTGGCGACAGCTGTCGTGGTGTTGGTGGACATTGTCGCTGTGTTGGCGAGAGCTACGACTGCGGTGATGAAGGGGTAATGGATGCTGGTGTTGGAGGGTCGATGGATGCTGTTGTTGGAGGGTTGATGGATGCTGGTGTTGGAGGGTTGATGGATGCTGGTGAGTTCGGGAGTCGTCTTGAAGATCGCTGGAGGCCTTGGCAGGACCACAAGACTGTCTCTTACCTAAAGTGCCTTTCGAAGTAGCTGTCTTCGACTTCTGAAGAAAAACAGAAAAATGTTACGACAAAAACTAAAGATTAAATATATAATAATTTCCTTTTTGCAATTATTTGTACTTTAATAATATTTTTTAGCTTCAGTAGCTATAAAATAATCTAGCTAGCTGCTAGGCTTCTCTCAGTAACTACTAGGCTTCTCTCAATAACTTTTAGGTTCCTCTCAGTACTACTAGGTTCCTCTCAATAACTTCTAAGTTCCTCTCAGTAACCAATAGGTTCCTCTCAATAATTTCTAGGTTCCTCTCAGTAACTGCTAGGTTCCTCTTAGCAGCTTCTAAGTAGAGCTACTAGGAGAGACGAGATACCAAGAACTAGGCAGAACTGACCGTGGGCAGGTACTTGAAGAAGCTCTTGCGTAAGCCGGAGATAACAGCAGTTCTCACCGTAGTGTTCACCAGGCAGTGGAACACCAGGATCATCACACCCTGTGTGAGTGACGCCAAGAGGAGAGAGAGAGAGAGAGAGAGGTCACTTCAGTTACTTAATAAAATACAGTATAAATCATAGTCTTAAGTTTTTGATTGAATATAATATGATATTGATTAATGATTATGTCTACTAGTAATTAAATCTGATTATTCTCGTAATACAGGATAATAATAAAAATACAATTATATTATCATTAATTCTTTATAATGTTAATTACACATTACCTGGGATAAGTTACCTGGGAGGCAGTGAGGAGGGTGAAGAGGTAAGCAAAGACGTGGCCAGTGTTAATGTAGAGCAGACCGAAGACCCAAGTTACTCCCAGTAGACAGTTGAGTGAGAAACTACCCTTCACCCACAACCTGTGGGGGAGAGACAGAATGTGTGGGGGAGAGTCCTTGAGGTGAGATGTATCTTTACCCATAACCTGTGGGGAAGTGTCTCTTTTGAGGATGGGATATGTATTCACCCACATACTGCAATGGAATGATAGTCTCTGGGGAGATATAATCTGTGGGAGGGGGAGGAGAAATTGCTTGTGGGGAGAGACATATCGTTTCCCCACCAATATTGACATATTCTTATTCTGTCTCCTTTTATTCATTCTCTCTCTCTCTCTCTCTCTCTCTCTCTCTCTCTCTCTCTCTCTCTCTCTCTCTCTCTCTCTCTCTCTCTCTCTCTCTCTCTCTCTCTCAAAAAGCTTGTTGTTCCCACCTTACTTGCTGTGTTAAACTCTTCTGTTTGTTAGCCTTTAGCACAGCTGCTGACCTCAGTGCCAGGATCATGCTTATCGTGTTGACCTGTGGAACGCACACTTGTTAGCACATCTGTCATTACCTATCAGAGTTTGAGGGGAGATGAGCTACACCTCTTGGGCCTGCCTTCTATCTCTGGCATGATTTCATTGTCATGTTTACCACCGACTTCTTGAATACACAGAGATACACATCTGTTGATGCATGTACACTGAAAGGTATACTTCTTTCGTTGTATATACGCTAAGAGATACGGATTTCTTATGTCTAGTTGTAAGCGCTTTCGCCATCTCTAAGTCACATTCTCATGGCAAGTGACGGAAAGTTCATACCATGTGACGGAGAGTTCACGAAAGTGCTCAGAATGTAGCAACTATTTACTGAAATTCAATTTTATATTAAAAAAAATCACCTTTTTCCCCTATGATTTTACTGCCTCTCTTAGTGAACAAGTAGTGAGAGAGATATTTGTATGGACGTATATAAACTAAGAGATACAGAACTATCGCCGTATATGGACTGAGAGATACATATCTACCAGTGTACGTAGAATGAAAGATACATATCTATCATTGTACGTACGATGATAGATACACATCTATCTGTACACGTACGATGATAGATGCACATCTATCTGTGCACGTAAGATGAGATACACATCTATCAGTGTACGCACGTTGTACTCTCGCTCTGAACTCGATGTAAAAATTGGATTTGTTTATCCTGTGTATTCCAGTTTGTTCTCAGGCTCATAAAAACAAAGAATTAATCGGAATATTATTTACATGGAGGAATGTATTCACCTTCGTCCAGGTTTCAACACTTTCCACAATCACCACCACAACACTTACCACAATCACCAGCACAACACTTACCACAATCACCAGCACAACACTTACCACAATCACCAGCACA
Organism: Cherax destructor; assembly: GCA_009830355.1. NCBI lineage: Eukaryota > Metazoa > Arthropoda > Malacostraca > Decapoda > Parastacidae > Cherax > Cherax destructor. The sequence continues at coordinate 27,103 of WNWK01001534.1, read as the reverse complement.
ACACTTACCACAATCACCAGCACAACACTTACCACAATCACCACCACAACACTTACCACAATCACCACCACAACACTTACCACAATCACCACCACCACAGTTACCACAATCACCACCACAACACTTACCACAATCACCACCACCACAGTTACCACTATAATCACAATCACAACCACCATAACTAGAATACTTGCCACAACCACCACCATAATCACAACTACCACACTTACCACAATCACCACTACCAGGGGTCCGGTGAAGGCCCAGATGTAGCCTCCATCAGTGTTGAGCCAGCAACTGCAACACACAATGTTGCAACACATGACATTGAAACAACACCAAAATCAGGAAATCTCATCAAAACTTTATTACAAATTTAAATATTTAAGCATATAAGATATTTAAATCAATGAATATTAATGAACACATGTTTTGAAAAATGTTAGTTCAAGAGAAATATTGAAAAAAAAGAGGAGTAAACGTCAAAGGCCAAAACATAGTCAGTATACAGAATGGGAATAGACATTGTAAATATTACCAAGTGTTCCATGTGCTTCATTATTTATTATTATTATTATTATTATTATTATTATTATTATTATTATTATTATTATTATTATTATTATTATTATTATTATTATTATTATTATTGCATTAAATTAATTTTATTCCAAAATGAACTTCACTCTATTATTGGTAAACATCAGAGGAGAAGACTGACTCACTATTCATCATATGGAGGAGCGTAAGCTGTCTGCGTCAGCCAGTCCTGTGTGCTGTACGACACCAGCAGCGTCACCATCACCACTACCGCTGGTACCCCATACCCAACCACCCTGATACAAGATAATAAATGTATTGATAAGTACGCACATGGGTGAGAGAAACGTATGACGACGTTTCGGTCCGACTTCGCTTATTAACTCGTCATAAGTGCGGGTTATTTGGGTATTATTCCAGTTACGGTAGGTATTGTGGATTTTTATTTACCAATATTTTCCATTTTTTTCACGAATACATTCAGTAAGACAAGATGGTGTACACAATACATCAGTAGTACAGTGGCAAGATGTTAACATAAAAAAACATTTGAATCATTCTATGGTGAGATGAAGGCAGTTTGCCAGGGCAAACGAGGTGACTGACCAGTAGGCTGGCATGTAGGGTGTCTGGGAGAGCAGGTGATGGATGGTGTACACCAGATGAATCCCTTCACCCAGCATCCAGCAGAGACTAGCAGTGAGACAGTAGTGGAGCACCACGGCTGAGGCTTCACACTCACGCTGTGGATTCGTATATATGGTCACTCTGATGATACGAATACCTGGTCACTAACGTCCACACTCATACGTGTACACACAGCTGACAGTCAATGTCAGTGTCACCTAAGCAGTGTCAGCATTTGTTAACCTTTGTTTTATGCATTACAAAATTTTTAGTTAAAAATCGATATTTAAATTTACCAGTTGTTTACTCGTATACATATATTTTCAGGTGTTTATCAGTATATTTATTTAACGGAGAGAGAGAGAGAGAAAGAGAGAGACTAGGCTAGAGAATTACATACCTTAGAAAGTTTAAGGAAGTCTGGATCCAGAAGGAGCAGCAGTAGCAGGTGTGAGAGGCCAAGAGTGACACACAGATGCTTGGTGATACTGGTGCGAGCACTTCCCAGGCTCCTGTCACACACAAACATAATAAAAAAAATGCTGAGTTATCAGGTGCATTATTGTTTCTACCAGCGCTGGTGGCTTTCTTTTGTGCCTAACAGTATTATATGTAAACTATATTACTTTTATAATGCAGAAAATAAATAAATCATTTAAATTTGTATTTTCACACAATTGGCAAATCATAAAATTTATCACCAGCCTTATTTTTTTTTCCTCGTAGGGAAGAGCTAAACCCTTAGGGATTAATATAGCACCTGTGGAATGAGATTCTACGTGATTTGATCTCAGGTAGTGAATACAATATGCAAAGATGAACAATAATACACAAATACATTCAATTATTCATCTCCCCGTCTTCCTTATAGATTAGCACCTCTTCTATACACTCTGTTTTACCCCTTTGTGGTTTAGCGCTTCTCCACAGTGGTTACGATAATACATGGAAGAGGAGGAGGAGTGTCTCACTTGATAGAGTGGAGGATACAGAAGGCCAGACACAGGGAGACACAGGAGGCGGTGGTGAGGACAGTGCCAAGAGTGTCCAGCGTGGCATCCCGACCCTGTAAGTGAATACAGTGCCACTATCATGTACTCAAGACACTTACAATTCACTTACGGCACTCAGGATATGCTCATGACACTCAGAATGTACTCAAGACTCAGAATTAATTCAAGACACTTATAATGAACTTGGAACACACAGGATGTACTCAGAATACACGGGATGAACTCAAGGCCCACAAGACGCACTTATGATACAAAGATGTACTCGGAATACTCAGAATGTACTCACACGAGTACAGGCTCACTTACCAGGTGGTGGTGAAGGTCAGTAAGGATGGCGATCATGGTGAGATGCTGACACCAGCAGTAAGTGACCTCGCTGGTGGTGTTGACCAGGTCACAGCCGTCCGGTGCCCACATGCTGACCCCGGTAGATCAAGTAAACGGTTAGGAGAGAGTACATTGTAATGGTGAGTAGATAGAACACGTAGATGATAAGGAGAGGCTGGTAGACCAGGCAGACGATAATGGGGAGGAAATTGACCAGTGGAATGGATGAGTGTGAGATCAGAAACCATGCAGTGTGCCAGAGCGGTGATATATAGAACAGTTTCACAGTGGGAGATTTTTCCCAAGTGCTCTCTCTCTCTCTCTCTCTCTCTCTCTCTCTCTCTCTCTCTCAAAATTTACTCTTGAAATTGTCATTATTCATATAATTCATTAGTACACGCATTTACTGCTATCATTACTGGAAAATTACAATTAATATCGGCATTTACAGTCGGTACCCGTACAGTCAGTACATGTGTTTAGGAATCACTCAGTGTAGTCAGCAATTAAATATATAACTTTTACCTATAGTAACTGTCCCAGTAGACACAACGAGCAGTAGCAGGCACGGGTGTGGCTGCTTCACCCTCTCTCCTCTCTCTGTATAGATCTCTACACACGGGAAAGCAGTAATAATAAAATTAATAATAATAATAATATTTACTACTACTACTATTCTTACTACTACTTCCACTACTCGTACTACTACTATTAAATAATATATATATATATATATATATATATATATATATATATATATATATATATATATATATATATATATATATATATATATATAGTGAGAACACTGAGCTAGTTTTCTGGCCTTCAGCAGAAATCTTTCTCCCTCAAAAATCATGAGATCAGTACTAAATAATTTTACTGTGTAAAAATTGTATAAGAAAGCTGAGTATATGGAGAAGGAGCAGGATACAGTAATGATGATGGAGTGAAGGAGGAATAGGATAAACGAGTGGTGACGGAGTGTAGATCAAATGAAAAAAAAATATCGAGTCTTTTATCGGAGAATTTTTCTAAGAATAAGAAAGAAGTTTGAGCAGGCAAATAAATTTATAATACCTGGGGAATAAACTGACTTGTTTGTTACGGAGGATGGAGGGACGGGAAGGGCTCTTGATCCAATGAAATGGAGCTACCCATTTCCCAGGAGCTGTATGGCCAAACGTAATAATAGTAATAATAATAATAATAATAGAGGTATTATAGATGGGGAGATCTTTTGTGAGAGGTCTGATGCAAAGGATGAAGTAGAGGAAATAACTGATGTGTGAGACAGGGAACAGTCATGGGATATGTTAGGAAGAGGAACGTGTCATTACGATTTCGTGAGTCGTGGAAGTACCTACCTGAAGGAGGGCCCACTTTCCTGCTGAGTGTGGTAGAGACGCAAGATGACTCCTTCTTCCAACGAGGTGAAGTTGATGGTGTGACTTGACCCTCCCAGGCTCATGCTCACCACGGCACTGTTGATGACCTTGTACCCGGCATGAGGCACACTCCTGACCAGGTGAGTCAATCATGTCATTGTTACTATGTCCCTCAATTTGTTGGACTACCTCTATTTCCCACCGCCGGATCCCCTCTCTCCTATATCCTCTCCCCACGACTCCTCTCCCCAGAACCCCTTCTGGTCTTCCCCTCCCCAAGGGAAAGTGTGCAGTGAAGCAGTGGTTCAGGATTCTCAAGACTTAATTAACCCTGTATGTTACCTGTCCACCAAAGTTATATTTCACTGAAGAACGCTGGAAGCCTCGCTAAAGCACTATGGAAGCCTCGCTAAAGCACGATGGAAGCCTCGCTGAAACACGCTGAAAGCCTCGGCAAAAGAAACACTTTCGTTTAGCTTTGTTAGTAACTTAAGAGTGGAATTCCTACTTATCTAAATCCTCGAAATAATAATAATAATAATAATAAATTAACTTTTGAAAGTGTCGTCAATGTTGAAAGTTCAGATCATTCACCACTCAGCTCACACCACTCAGCTCACACCACTCAGATGAAAGTGTTAGAAGTTCAGTCTACTGAAAATTTCCATTTTACAAGTTCACACTGCTCAGAAAAGCTTATTTTGTATGTTCATTACATTCAATATTTCGAAAGCTTAAATCACATTGAATATCTGCCTTATATACTCAGCCCTCAGAATGTTGAATCCTTTATAATGTTTGTGTTGTAATCTCCGGCTAAGAATATATTGATCAACATTCATTTTGGAAGAATCATGTCCCTGTTTATTTTGCTCATCAGTCTTAATATAAACAGGCACACGATTTGTCCATAATGAATGTTGATAAAATACTATATTTGTTGCTAAGTGAACTCAGAGAGTGACCATCCTGCTGACAGAGGGTGACCAGTCTGCTGACAGAGGGTGACCAGCCTGCTGACGCCTGACAGAGGGTGACCTGCCTGCTGACAGAGGGTGACCAGTCTGCTGACAGAGGGTGACCAGCCTGCTGACAGAGGGTGACCTGCCTGCTGAGAAAGGGTGATCAACCTGCTGAAAGAGAGTTACCAACCTGCTGAGAGAGGCTGGCAAGACCCTGGAGGCTGCATCTTGCCTCAGGATGAGCCCTACCATCCTGGCTTGCGTCTCTCCCTCCGGCAGAAGTGACTCAAAATTCTTCGGCAGGTGGAGGTACGTGGATGCTCCCACCCCTGGGAAGAAGAGCTCTGCCCCTGAAAGTTCACCCCTGTAGGGGAAGGAGGGGGGATAATCAAATATCAGACTCACAATTATTATTACAAGTAAGCGCTAAACCCAGGAGACTCGCAGGACGTGTATCATGCTCTGAATTTCGCCACCTTGAAGTGAAATACCTTGAGGTTAATGAAGGGCTCTTGATCAAAAAATTTGAGCTTCTCTTCTTCATCGAATCAAATTCCATTGCTTCCCATTCCTCTGATAGTACATGGCTTCGACGGGTTTAGCTTTCTCCCTCGATAATAATAATGATCATGATAAAAAATTACAACAACAATAATAATAATAATTTCTTGTTTGCATTAATATTGTTCTCGTTTTCTTGCTTTTAAAAATTATATTCAAAGTGAACATAATTAAAAATAAACTGTTTATTTGTTTTCCTACATCAAACAAACATTTAATTGCTTAAACAAAAAACAATCATCAATACATTTTGGATAAAATAAAAATATTATGGGAACCGGACAGGGTACTAGGCCTGGGTATTGTACCAGGGTATTGGACCAAGATTTAGATCAGGGTATTGTACCAAGATTTAGACCAGGGTATTGGACCAAGGTATTAGACCACGGTATTGGACCAAGGTATTGGACCAAGATTTAGACCTGGGTATTGGACCAGGGTATTAGACCAGGGAATTGGACCAGGGTAGTAGACCAGGGTATTAGACCAGAGTATTGGACCAAGATTTAGACCTGGGTATTGGACCAGGGTATTAGACCAGTGTATTGGACTAGGGTATTGGACCAGGGTATTGGACCAGGGTATTAGACCAGGGTATTGGACCATGGTATTGGACCAGGGTATTGGACCATGGTATTGGACCTACTGGGTGTGGTTCTGACCTGGGCATGGAGAGGACCGTCATGTTGAGCTGTGGGTCGAGGACGGTGACTGTATCCTGGGTCATCTGTTCGGCCAAGATGAATCCTGAGTTCTCCAGATTACTGAGTAGTGATGACCCCAACTGACCTGCCTCCTCCTGTCACCGAAGGTAAAACAAGGAAGGAGAAAGTGAAAGAACTGAGGGGAAGGGGAGAAGTGAGAGAACTGAGGGGAAGGGGAGAAGTGAGAGAACTGAGGGGAAGGAGAGAAGTGAGAGAACTGAGGGGGAGGAGAAGTGAGAGAACTGAGGGGAAGGAGAGAAGTGCGAGAACTGAGGGGAAGGAGAGAAGTGAGAGAACTGAGGGGAAGGGGAGAAGTGAGAGAACTGAGGGGAAGGAGAGAAGTGAGAGAACTGAGGGGGAGGAGAAGTGAGAGAACTGAGGGGAAGGAGAGAAGTGCGAGAACTGAGGGGAAGGGGAGAAGTGAGAGAACTGAGGGGAAGGGGAGAAGTGAGAGAACTGAGGGGGGATAGTGAGAGAACTGAGGGAAAATGTGAGAGAATATGAGTGCTCAGCCGCAAAACAAAAAGATATTACTTGAAGGATGTTAAAATAATACAAAGTCACAATACCGCTACTGCAACAATACCGCTACTGCAACAATACCGCTACTGCAACAATACCGCTACTGCAACAATACCGCTACTGCAACAATACCGCTACTGCAACAATACCGCTACTGCAACAATACCGCTACTGCAACAATACAGCTACTGCAACAATACCGCTACTGCAACAATACCGCTACTGCAACAATACCACTACTGCAACAATACCGCTACTGCAACAATACAGCTACTGCAACAATACCGCTACTGCAACAATACAGCTACTGCAACAATACCGCTACTGCAACAATACCGCTACTGCAACAATACCGCTACTGCAACAATACCGCTACTGCAACAATACCGCTACTGCAACAATACCGCTACTGCAACAATACCGCTACTGCAACAATACCGCTACTGCAACAATACCGCTACTGCAACAATACCGCTACTGCAACAATACAGCTACTGCAACAATACCGCTACTGCAACAATACCGCTACTGCAACAATACCGCTACTGCAACAATACCGCTACTGCAACAATACCTCTACTGCAACAATACCGCTACTGCAACAATACCGCTACTGCAACAATACAGCTACTGCAACAATACCGCTACTGCAACAATACCGCTACTGCAACAATACCGCTACTGCAACAATACCGCTACTGCAACAATACCGCTACTGCAACAATACCTCTACTGCAACAATACCGCTACTGCAACAATACCGCTACTGCAACAATGCCGCTACTGCAACAATACAGCTACTGCAACAATACACAGATAAGTCACGCACAGGAAAATGAAACTTATAACGACGTTTCGGTCCGACTTGGACATTAACTAGTGACGAAGCGAAACGTCGTCATAGGATACATTCTCCCATGAGCGAGTTATTTGTGTGTTACAGGGTGCATTCGAGGGTCCACACCTAAGGTATGTGTGTACTCAAGGTATGTGTGTACTCAAGGTATGTGTGTACTCAAGGTATGTGTGTACTCAAGGTATGTGTGTACTCAAGGAATGCGTGTACTCAAGGTATGCGTGTACTCAAGGTATGTGTGTACTCAATATATGTGTGTACTCAAGGAATGCGTGTACTCAAGGAATGTTTGAAATTACTGCTTAGAATAAGCAGTAATTTTTTGTAAACATGAGGAGTGGCGCTGATGGTTGTATCATGGCGCCCAGTAAGTAGTGAATATTCCTTCAAAACTGAGATGGCTGCTCCATCTATGGATTTGGTTGAATACTTCAAGGGTATACACACCGAGAGGTGCGTATCTCTCAGTGTATGTACACTGAGAGATTATTTTAACCTCTGTTCTAGCCATTAAAGTATTCTTGACTGGTGGTGAACAGGTGACATGCTGCCTTAATGACCCTCGTCGATTAGGATTATATTCTATCGACCTACCAACCTGGGTAGGTCCTCAGTTAATTTGCTGGATTAGGTATTTGCGTGTCTCTTTGTTGTTAGGGTGAAGTAGGGCATGGTTTCCTTGTGAGTGTGTTGGGTTGGTGTAGTTAGGCTGTGTGTGTTGGGTTGGTGTAGTGAGGCTGTGGATGTGCGTTGGGTTTGTGTAGTTAGGCTGTGTGTGTTGGGTTGGTGTAGTGAGGCTGTGGATGTAATCTATACTCGCCCTGGAAAGTTATCTATTGTTTTTTTCTTTGTTGTTCTTGCTAATTCACGTTAGTCGATCTTTAGCCACAGGTGTACAGAGCACAGGTCTAAATAAAACACATTCATAAACATTTACGTACAGAAATAGATGAACAGAGCACTTAGCCGTACAGGTATACATAACACTCACCTTGGCGAGTGCTATGTATACCTGTACTCGCCTTGGTGAGTGCTATGTATACCTGTACTCACCTTGGTGAGTGTTGACCAGGAGGCGGCAACATTGATGACATCTCCTGTAATTGCCACTAGTTTACTAGTGTAGTTCTTGGCCAGTGAGACGCGCACCTCAGCCTCGTCCACTCCTTGCATCTGTGTGTGGACACATGTGTCAGAACAGGTGTGTCAACACCAAAATACAACCATAAGTATTGTTGAATTAGAATTTGGGCGTTAAAGTTATTGCGAGAAAGATCATGTCACACAAAGTGACTGTCATGTTAATTTATCATGTTAATGTGTGTCGCTCTTGCCCAGAATAATTTCTGTTATCTGTTGGCTCTTTTTTTAGTGCAAGTCATGCCGGTGAAAGCAATTAGCCAGGCATTGTTTAATTAGCAAGAGTGCTCATTACCAATGCAGGCTTAGGTTCGGTTAGGTCCCCGGTAATTAGGTGGCACAGACGACATTGTCTGAGGTGATTCATTGTTACTGTTAACGTCCAGGTTTTGTAACTTTATTACTTTTTATTTGAAGTTAAGTACACTGAGACAAGTAATGACAAATTTCTTGTGTATAACAGCCCGTACACGCACACATGTACGTGATCATTCTCATACGCGTTTACGCACATGAGCACAAACATACGCACATCAGCGCTGTATGACCCTTGTGGTTTAGCCCTTCTTTTGATTATAATAATAATAATACGCACATGAGCACAAACATTGACACCTAGGCACAAAAGGCTCGTAGGCGCAAATATAAACCCTAAAGTCAAAAAAATAGGCACACAGACGTATGCTCATAAGTACCAAGATACTTGTACAAGCAAATAGGCAGGTAAGCTTTAGTGTTCAAGTGAAACGCTAAACCTGTAGTCCAAGCAGAAGATACAAAGAGTAATGTGTGTGGGGGAAGGGGTAGCCAGGTTCTCTGTAGCAGAACCTAGCGAGAAGGATCTCAGTGAGAGCGAAATGTGCCACTGGCCAAAGGTCATTAAACTTCGTCTTGAAGACGCACAGGGCTGTAAAAAAAAAACTACACAAAACAATCTTAAGAAGTAAAACGCGATGTTCAAAATTTTAAATTGTTTGAGAGAACTGAACACTAATACTTTCACTTAAGAGATGATTAATGGAAAAAAAAATCTCGGTTCTTAGAACTTAGTGACTTCAAATACATGTATGAGAAGTGATCATTGTTGATGGTTCTGAGTATTAGTGTCCTTGTGTGCTGCACGTTACCTTGTGTGCTGCACGTTACCTTGTGTGCTGCACGTTACCTACTGCACGTTACCTTGTGTGCCAAACGTTACCTGGTGTTGACAGAGAATGCTGAGGTTGTAAACTACTGTATTAAGAGTGTTCAGGTCGTTGTAGGTCATCTGCTGGTGTTGACCTGTGTTGTTCTTGACCTGATCTGCGATCGTCACAGCAGAGTAGTTGCCGGAGTCTATCTGTTGGTCAAAACACAAAGTTGATTAAGTTACTGTTGTGTCAAATTAACTACACTGGCTCTCTGAAAGAACTAATTAACTACCTGGAAGTATATATGATTTTGTATATAACTGAGGCTCAAACTCTTTTTAATTTCCTTCCTTACTAATACACACATCCTTCCTCGTGCACTCTCCCTCTCCTCTCTCACTCTCCCTCCTCTCTCACTCTCCCTCCCCTCTCACCATCCCTCATCTCTCTCTCTCCCCATTAATGAGGGGGAAAGGGGGAGGGGCTTGGTGTGGCGAAGGAACTTTTGATACAAGAAATGAGTTGATCAGGCTCTGGTCCAACATGAGGCGTGGTCACAGACCGGGCCGCGGGGGCGTTGACCCCTGGAATTCTCTCCAGGTTCCAGGTAATAACTAGATCTCTCTCTCTCTCTCTCTCTCTCTCTCTCCACTCGGCCTTCTCAATGGAGAAATTTCCCTCTTGTGATAAGATAAGATTTCAGCCACTAGGTAGAAGAGGTAATTAATGGTTGGTTGAGGGCGGCACATGGTTTCTTTTTTACTTCTCGAAGCTGTTCTTTCTCCCTTTTCATATATTTTAAAAAACATAACTTATCATGAGGGCGATGTTGGCTTCGCTGTGACTGACTGAGGATTGTCTGTTGTGTACAGTTAGCAAGAGACGTCAGTGTTGGCGGCAGTCCCATGCAATCCTCGTTGCTCTTGCGCTGATAGCTGGCTTAGTCGGTTCTCCGTTCAATGTGTATTTAGATTTACAACGTGGTCTGTCTGCCCTAATGTAAGTCTAATGTTGCGAGTCTAACGTCGTAAATCTAATGTACTCTCTCTCTCTCACCTTGTCTTGGATATCAATTATCCACTGAAGGACGCAGGAGTCGTGTATAACAACGAGTGCGGGACCTGGGAGATGGCATGTAAGTGTCCTGGTGCCCGAGTAGCCGGGAGGGCAAGCCACCTCCACCACCTGCCCAGGACACACCTGCCCACCCTGAGGCCAATCAAAAATTATTTATGTAAATCAGCTGAAGAGAACTCTAATGTGAGTTTATATCGACTGTGTGATAATTTGTTGGGAAATAAGTTCACAGTGTTTAATTAGTTTTTCTTTATTTATTATTCATAATTTTAGTAATTGTGAAAATGAGCAAATTTACAGTAATTGAAGGGTTGATTTGAAGGAAGAATAGAGAGAATAAAGTTACCAGAAGAATGTTGAAGGTTGCAGCAACTTGTGTGTTGCCTGATGTTGCAGCAGCTTGTGTGTTGCCTGTTTCTCTCTCCTGCAGCATCTGGCAACACCCTGTACCATTAACACGGAGACACTGTATAATACATCCAGCTAAAGGAGGGTTTTATTTCTTTTGTTTTTATTAAGCATACAAGAAAAGCAGATAATTATACAATTTTCCCACTAGGAATAACTGAATTAATCAAGGAAGCGAGTTCACCATCACTCGCTCCATAGCTGTTTTTCCAGAAGGGAAACAGAGAGCAGGAAGCACTGTACTTTCCACCAATGGAATATAAATCTGTACCAGATTTTCCCGAGATCCCACATAAAACTATACAAATGTCACTCCAATAGCACTGCAAATCCCAAAGAACACTTTCCTCCTGTCTGATCCGGCGGACGCCTACTGCATGCTCCGGCCCCTGGCTCTCCTGCACCCTGCAAAGGGGGTGCCTTGACGAAGGTGGAGGGTTCTTGATCCGAGGAATTGGAGTTACCCCTCCCATTTTTTTGGTGGGGGAGATCAATAAAGACGCTCGCTCTCACACACGAGCTTACACACATTGTTACACACATTGTTACTACGCCCCGATGGCATGGTGGATAGCGCTCTTGCTTCACGCACGGAGGGCCCGGGTTCAATTCCCGGCGGGGCCGAAACATTTCGAAGTGTTTCGTTACACACACACACACACACATACATACAACAGGCCTAGTGTCTAATCGACATGTGCCTAGGAGAAAATGGTAACTAACATTGTTACACAACAATGTATATTGACGTAATTTTTTATTGACATTTTGGCAGTTATAAATATTTCAACTTTGACATGTTATAATGGTCAGGAAAAGCGTTGATCCTGCATGGGTCGTTTAGTAAGCGCATAGTGTTAACATAGTGAGCACCCTGACTCACCGTCGTCAGTGGTTGTACTGGTGGAGGAGGAGGTTGTAGTGGCGACAGTAGTTGTCCAAGGTGGTGAAGACACTGGTGTGGCTGTCTGAGAGGTGGTGGTGGTGGCACTCATGGGGGTCTCGCAGAGAACATAATCTGTCATTTGTAGGCTGAGACTCTCCGCCTTGTAGGAAAGAAGACCCCAGCTCCTGTAGGTGTCTGATGAAGACAACACAGCCTTGTACACTGAAGTATGTGCGTACACAGGTATACAATGGAGCAAAGGTGTACACTTGTGTATGCATGATAAAGTGTAATGAACACTTGCCTGCACGTGAAGGGTATCCAACATGTAGACTAGAAAGCAGCAGTGGAAATGACTGTTTAGACTCCCAACTGTGTCCTCAGATGACGAGGACTTCAGTTGAAAATCGAAATATAGTCTCAATTTCAATGCTATTTCCCTGTTTACATGTGTGATACCCTTCAGCATGTGTACAAGGAAGCAAAGATGTATATATATATATCATAGATGTACAGTCACCTTCTGGGGCAACAGGTGAACCTAAAAAAATACGTTTATAGCGGCACACGAAAACAAAATCAGATATCAAGAAAGTTTTTGGTTCTCTAGTGAGGTGCTGAAGATCCCAACAGTTAAATTATATTTAATTAGATAGAGGAAACAGTTTAGTAAATGCACCCACCCTCCCTGTAATATATATTATATTATATTCCCTCGTGTGTGAGTCAGTTGGGTAGACCAGCAAGTAAAAATGTCGATGCTTGAGGTATTAACATCCCAAAAACTGGTATTTAAGACTTTAACTGAGTCAATATAACTGATATTTAATACTATGCAATCTGTGACTGTTTCTTATGTCCTCACTCTCGAATTTCAATTTTTTTCTTACTATTTTTATTCAAAACAACTGGGTACTTTCTCAACTCAACAGTTACTGGGAAGGGGAGGATAACTGTTCATTTCCCCACTGTTTAAAACTACGTCATTTGCTTATGTGTCGCCATTTTCACTATCCATGCTTCAGAGCTCACCCTCACTCTTCTTCCCCTCCCCCTTCTTTCCCCTTTGTCATCGTTTCTTTTTCCTCCTCGTCCATTTCTCATGTATTCTACCACCCTCGCCGCTTCATAGCTCTCATTCCAGCCTTCTTTCCTCTCCCTGACATCTCACCATTACTGCACATTTGCTGGTAGTTGCCCAGGAGAAGGAGAGTGTAGGTTCCTGGAGGGACCCAAGTGTTCTCTTCAGGCAGACCAGTGTTCTTGTTCAGCAGGACCACTTCTGAAGCTATCTTAGGGTCCACTGAGGTGTTCCACCACATTCCTGTACAGAAAACAACACGCTAATTACTACTACCTCAGCGTCGTCCTCTGGCGTGTTCCGCCACGACCAGTCTTTTGTACGGGAGAAGTGTCATCATCCTTTAATATGGACAACCTACATTTAAATAAAACTCAATATTTAGAAGATAAAATCACTACTACTAACCACATCAGCCCTATGGTCCTGCTCTCTTAAGTCACAATCATTCATTCCGATATTTCTTGGATTATCTCTCTAGTTTAGATATTATGTAGCGCTTAATACGAATATATATATATATAATAATAATTTGACCCTGAGATGCCCATTTTTCTTAATTACCTCTCGTTCTTGTGGGTCAGCGTTACCGTAGCGAACCTCTCTCTGAACCACGAATATTGTCCCTTCATCAGTCAGTAATTTATTTAGTTTAGTTGTTGTATTTCACTAATTGTACATTACATGTCCTTGTGTGTGCTTTATTTTTTTTATTGGCGAGTGTTGAGTGATCTTGCAGGTCAAAGTACTCTGTCCTGCTTGATCCCTCTCAGGTTGATCCCTCTCAGGTTGATCCCTCTCAGCTTGATCCCTCTCAGCTTGCTGTGAAACTCAGTACGTAGGTTCGTGAGATAGAACTCAATCTAAACTAGTGCTAAAGGTTCGTTTATGAAAGCATTCTTCTGCCAGGCTCTACCACTCTACTTCTGATTACCTTATCTTTAACTTAAGTGGATAGTACTTAAGTGATAGTGTAACATTTAACATGATGGTGAGTGATAGTGTAACATTTACCATGATGGTGATTGATAGTGTAACATTTAACATGATGGTGAGTGATAGTGTAACATTTACCATGATGGTGATTGATAGTGTAACATTTACCATGATGGTGATTGATAGTGTAACATTTACCATGATGGTGATTGAGGACCTCCACAGGTTTCTGGTAGTGGGTCTTGACGCTCACTATGCCAGAAGTCAGTATATTCGTCTTGTTTTTCGTTGCTGTAAACAAATACAGTTTTAACAATTATAAAGAGCATTTTATCATAAATATCTCCACAACATACACACACGTGCGCGCGCACACACACACACACACATACACATACACACACACACACATTTGAACTACATGCAAAGTGATGTCCATTAAATCTATATAAATAAAAACTGGATAAAATTAACTACAGGCGAGAAAACTGTTGAATTAAGACCATATTTTATGAAAACGAACTGGAATCAAATGTTGAATGAATTTGGTTTAAATAAAATGAGAGAGTTAACCATCATATATCAACATAATTCGCAAATCAATGTAGCCAATGGTGAGCTTTAAACGGTACGAATAAGACACAATGATAATAAAGATGCATGCACAACACCTGGGTGTCTTTATAGATAAAGGCTGTTCGCCAAGCCAGTGGCTTTTTCAATCCAGTAGAGATTGTATACTGGAGGCACTGGAATATGTGGAGAGGTAACTACCTCTATTGTACTGATAAAGCCGCTGTACAGCGAAACTTTTACCAAAATAGATATCCAGATGTTGCACATGTCTAATGCATCATCTTGTCGGTATTATATACCAATGATATATACCTTACCAGACACAGCAACTTCAAGGACTACAATTCTACTCGCTACCTGCTGTATAACCCCTGTGGTTTAGCGCTTCTATTTGATTATAATAATAATAATACTCGCTACCTCTGGCCCAACTCTTGGACATAACCTACTTCCACTAGGGGAATCCCACCTACCAGTGATAATGCCTTCGTCTGCTGCACCTCATCTGACTCTAGTATATAAGCGTCAGTCTTCCTGCCAGTGCCTCAGATTCTTCAAGACTATGGTCCTCATCACCTGCTCCTAGGCCTAGGGACTGATTACCTTGTCTTCTACTGTCTTCTGTATGTAGTTCTACAGTCTTTTTTAGTAGTAAGATGAGAACAATAATAATACAAGGAACGTAGGCTACATAATAGTTTGCTCAGAGAAAAATATGTGAAATGCAGAATACGTTGTTTAAAAGTAAATTTAAACAAGCGAAGTTATTTTAGATCCTGGCCTAACCTGCAACTGCGATGGATACCACTGAAGTAGCAAGACATAGATAGGTAGAACAGAGACAGTAGAAGGAAAGACCCATCGTTGTACGACCCATTTGGGATTATCACCTATTTTTTTTTTTTTCAATATAATAATAGTTACAAACACTCACGGATATAAAGACAACACTGGAGGCTTTACAATAACTTTCTGGTATGTTTACGCACAAAGGATAATTCAAGAAAGTCAAACAACATGGCTTATTTTTCAGTCCTGCTGCCTGTGATGTGAAAGTCTACTAACTCCAGTCATCTGTTTACCATTAGTATACAAAGGGGGCAGCAGCTATAAGATTTGCCTATACGTCTCGGGTAGCCCGGGGATCGAATCTGGGTCATTTTATTTGTGAGCCCAAAGCCAGATCTATTCCCTTAATGTGGGTACTTCGGTATCTAAATACAACAAACCCAGATGACCTTTTGGGTGGAATAAGACGTGGGGGTGAAGATGACAGTGACAGGGTAGAGGCCAGGTCTCTACACATGTAAAGAGAGAAGTAAGAACCATGGAATTTATATTAGTCTGTCATCAGTTAAGAGGCGGTCCAGCAGCTAATGCAATTAGGGAAACGCAAATTACTAATTTCACAGACATGACAATGTTTCTGAAGTTGAAAAATAACCCACAGTACCGTGGCTGTAACAATTCATAACTAACCCACAATTCAGTGGCTGTAACAATTCATAACTAACCCACAATTCAGTGGCTGTAACAATTCATAACTAACCCACAATTCAGTGGCTGCAACAATTCATAACTAACCCACAATTCTGTGGCTGCAACAACTCATAACTAACCCACAATTCTGTGGCTGCAACAACTCATAACTAACCCACAATTCAGTGGCTGCAACAATTCATAAATAACCCACAATTCTGTGGCTGCAACAACTCATAACTAACCCACAATTCAGTGGCTGCAAAAATGAAAAGAAACCAACAATTTGGAGATAAAACTAAACATTTCGGTCGGTCCTGGACCATTAACAATTAAAATAGGGACTCAACAATGTTCCAAGACGGACCAAAACATCTGGTGTTGTATCACAGCTCCTGGTTAGCAACCTGAATAACCCAAGACCGTTCAGTGATTACCAGACGGAGGCTGGAGCCATCACCACCACTAACGTTGAATAACCCGCACGGGTTAAGTACTTCGCTGAATACTTTGCTCAAAGTCCCTGATGAGCAGTAAACCCTTAGGGATCACACAGCACCTGTGAAATGAGATTAAATCAGATTTGATCCCATATGAGTACTTTTTCTCAAAACCTCGGAAGGTTAAGCCTGTGGCCGTGAGAGTATTGCTTGAACTTAACAAAGGAGGGGCACAGCAGAAGGCCTACTGGCCCATACTAGGAAGGTTTTTCACAACTTCCAAAAATATTCTCCCAACCCATTTTTAATGCTATCCAAGCATAACCTACTCTAATTTTCTTCATTAATATAAAAGGAATATATATTTTTAAAGCAATATAGAGAGGTTTAAAACAATACTATAGAGGTTTTAATATATTTTTTTTATATCTAACTAGAAAAAATGGTAATGTAATACACTCGTTGTTCTGACCCACACGGACGGAACACCAACCTTCATTTTTTCCCATTAATATTTATACGTGTGTGTGTGTTTTTTTATTGCAATAATTCCGAAAAAATCGCATAAATTTACATACTTTAATAAAGGTTTAATGTTTATAAAACATCAGAGAAACATTTCGCTCGCTGTCGTGACAGACCAGCACAGACTGAGACACACTCAAGTTTCCTCCATATAATCAAATCCCTGGCTGTACTGACCTCCAAAGTTGGTATTGATGTTGCAGAGTAAACATCTGAGCAGGAAATTGAACTCTTCTTCACTCTCGATACCCACTCTTCTCTCCTGCCCCACACACACCTCAGAGTCCACGTACTCAACGGCCTCACTAACACTCATTTTCCTTGTTAACTCTGAAAGAAAAAAAAAACCCCGAGGTGAACACAACAGAAGCCTTCATGTGCAGGTCTCTTGATGCCGGGGGAAGGTTCGTGGTGTTTTGATGCCGGGGGAAGGTTCGTGGTGTCTTGATGCCGGGGGAAGGTTCGTGGTGTCTTGATGCCGGGGGAAGGTTCATGGTGTCTTGATGCCGGGGGAAGGTTCGTGGTGTCTTGATGCCGGGGGAAGGTTCATGGCGTCTTGATGCTGGGCATGGGGTCCATGATCCAAGAAATTGCAGCTTCACTTCCCTGTGATCGAACCCGATTTCCTAGCATTCTTCAGGTGTTGTGTGGACCCTACGAACTTAGCTCTCCCTATTTATATAATAATAAATTAATTATTAATAAAAATATTAATATAGCAGGTGGAGTTAAATTATTCGTCAGGAGAAATACGAAAATTTCTGTCGACACAGGTCGACAGTGAGCCAGTCTGTCGTACAATGATCCATTCACTAGAGCCGGATATCAACGTTGGTATCAATGTAAGATTGATTGACTGATCTATTTATTATCTGATTTGTCTTCTGCAGTGCTCTTTCCTTCTTGAGTGGGTGGGACTTTGACTTGCCTAGTATAAGCCGGAAGGCCTGCTGCAGTGCTCCTTCCTTTGATTGAGTGGGACTTGGACTTGCCTAGTATAAGCCGGTAGGCCTGCTGCAGTGCTCCTTCCTTGTGATTCACACATTTGACTTCCCACTTTGATTTTCAATTTTGCTTCAATAACTGTCCCAGACTTAAAAAAAATTACTTTACAGTATTTTAAAGTAAATCAAATACATGGCACTAATATGTTAAACATCTGCAGTCTTATTTGTTCATTGTGTTGAAGATAACATGTGGCTGTAATACTATGTGATTGTATGTGATCTTGAAGAACGATAGGAAAATTGAGACACTATGGTTGAAAACCTTTGTTGACATGCATAGGGGTGTTGGGCGGCTCAGCTCTGAGTATTAGTCTGTGATATGAATGAGAGTAACATTAGAGTATTTTCTTCTGCTGATGTTTACACGGGAAAATATGCTCGCCCTGGACTAATGCATTAGGCGTAAAGTTGTGTTTGTAACGTAAAGTACAAACGTTGTTGCTGGGGCGACGAACATGTCTGTGTTGCCTCACCCAGCTGTTACAAGAGGTGGTGACGCCTTCACGAGGTTGGCGTCAACCATCTTACAGCTGGTTGGCTCCTCGCAACCTCTCGTCACCTACTAGCATGACTAAAGATACTTAAGCTTATCATATAACCTACAAAAATTTAATTAACCTTGGTCTTCAAGCAACACGTTTTCTCGGGATTAAAAGTTAGCGTTGTGCAATAGTCTTTTATCAGCTTGTGGGTTTAGTGTTAGAATCTCGGTAATAAGTAATGTATCTGCCAGCTGGATCTATCTGCCAGCTGGATCTATCTACCAGCTGGATCTATCTACGAGCTGGATCTATCTACCAGCTGGATCTATCTACCAGCTGGATCTATCTACCAGCTGGATCTATCTACCAGCTGGATCTATCTACCAGCTGGATCTATCTACCAGCTGGATCTATCTACCAGCTGGATCTTTCACCAACCAGTGTCCTGTGTATGTCACGCATTATAAGCTGAGTCTATCACTTATTATTTAAAAAAATCTGCACTAAACCTGCATGGGTCACACAGAACTGGTCGGAAAATTAATATATCTTTCGGAAAATTTCCTCCAATGAATTGAAACTTTTTTTTGTGAATTAACAATGTACACAAATTCTTATCTTGGGTCAACTTACATATAGTTCATCATTATTTAATATAAATTTATATATTAATTTCATGATGCTCGCTGATAAAGCTCATGGAGCAAGGAGAGAGAGGACCTAGTAGCAATCAGTGAAGAGGCGGGACCAGGAGCTATGACTCGACCTCTGCAACCACAATTAGGTGAGTGTACACACATCAAAAGAGTACCGTAATATGTACAGAAATATATATTATATGGTGTTCCTGAAAGCCTATGATCCCTGTTATTAACAACGTTGAATTCACAGCTATAAGAAAAAAAATAAACCTTGAATTTTTGTCCAAAGTAACTCGAACCTTTTTATGGAAATTCTTACTCAAAGTTACTCTTGTGGAGACCTTCTGGGGTGAGGAAAAAATATGAACTTTTGTTTCCAGGGCGAATTTACATAAGTAATTTCCAGCAACTAAACTTGTGCTGCCTGCTGGAAGGTCATGCTTGTTGCCTGCTGGAAGGTCATGCTTGTTGCATGCTGGAAGGTCATGCTTGTTGCCTGCTGGAAGGTCATGCTTGTTGCCTGCTGGAAGGTCATGCTTGTTGCCTGCTGGAAGGTCATGCTTGTTGCCTGCTGGAAGGTCATGCTGCCTGCTGGAAGGTCATGCTGATTGCTGGAAGGTCATGGTTGTTGCCTGATGGAAGGTTATGCTTCTACCTGGAGTCTACGTGGAGGATATTCCGGGGAACAACGCCATCGCGGCCCGGTCCACGACCAGGCCTACCTGTAGATCAGGGCCTGATCAACCAGGCTGTTACTGCTGGCCGCACGTAGTCCAGCGTACGAACCACAGCCCGGCTGATCCGTGCACCGACTTTAAGCATCTGTCCAGCTCCCTCTTAAAGGCAGCCAGGGGCCTATTGGTAATTCCCCTTATGCATGGTGGGAGGCTGCTGAACAGTCTTGGGCCCCGGACACTTATGGTGTTTTCTCTTAGTGTAATAATAGCGCACCTACTTTTCATTAGGGGTATTTTGCACCGCCTGCCCAGTCTTTTACTTTCGTAGAGAGTGATTTCTGTGTGCAGATTCGGGACCATTCCTTCTAGGATTTTCCAAGTGTAGATCATGATATATCTCTCTCGCCTGCGTTCCAGCGAGTACAAGTCAAGTGCTTCAAAGCGTTCCCAGTAGTTGAAGTGTTTGATGGAACTTATATGTGCAGTAAAGGTTCTTTGTACACTCTAGATCTGCAATTTCACCCTCTTTGAACGGAGATGTTAATGTATAGCAGTATTCCAGCCTAGAGAGAACAAGTGATTTAGAAAGGATCATCACTGGCTTGGCGTCTCTTGTTTTGAACGTTATCATTATCCATCCAATCATTTTCTTTGCAGTTGTGACCGTGGTACTGTTGTGATCCTTGAAAGAGAGATCCTCAAACATTACTACTCCCAGGTCCCTCACACTATTTTTCCGCTCTATTGTATGTTCAGAGTTTGTAGTATACTCACTTCTAGTTATTATTTCCTCCAGTTTTCCATAACGGAGTAGTTGGAATTTGTCTTCATTGAACATCATATTGTTTTCCGTTGCCCATTTGAAAAACTTGGTTTATATCTTCTTGAAGGTTAACCGTGTCCTCAATAGATGACAGTCTCATGCAGTCTCATGAAGGTCATGCTTGCTTCTTGCTGGAAGATCATGCTTCCTGGAAGGTCATGCTTGATGCCTGCTGGAAGGTTATGCATGAGCGCTAAACCCTTAAAACTATCTAAGAATCTGCGGGTCGACGCCGGAAGTCGTTGCAGATGCCTCCCGGCTGTCAGCTGTCAACATTCCTTCAGTCACACCGACAGGCTGTGACGGTGAGCAGTCTATACTTTGTAATTCATGAACACCAAACATACTGCATCACACATCAGCCATATACTGATATCTCGAAATTTTCGTTGTCAAAAACAACAATAATACCTTTGAGCAGCATTAAAATAATTAGGATAATAGAGTACTGTCAGCGTGAGTGATGGGTGACACGTGATTGGCAATAGTGATTGCTATTGATGCAGCCACACCACTTACCTGATGGATGTGGCTACACTGGCGACTGCTTGCCAGGTGTCTCTTAGTCCTTTATAATGGCAAATATTTCGCTGTGAATTTAAGACGCAAGTCACAGGAAACTACTACTACTACTACACTCTCACTACTACTGCAACACTCTCACTACTACTGCAACACTCTCACTACTACTGCAACACACTCTCACTACTACTACTACACTCTCACTACTACTGCAACACTCTCACTACTACTGCAACACTCTCACTACTACTGCTACACTCTCACTACTACTGCTACTCTCTCACTACTACTGCAACACTCTCACTACTACTGCAACACTCTCACTACTACTGCAACACTCCACTACTACTGCAACACTCTCACTACTACTGCACACTCTCACTACTACTGCACATCTCACTACTACTGCAACACTCTCACTACTACTGCAACACTCTCACTACTACTGCTACACTCTCACTACTACTGCAACACTCTCACTACTACTGCAACACTCTCACTACTACTGCTACACTCTCACTACTACTGCAACACTCTCACTACTACTGCAACACTCTCACTACTACTGCAAACTCTCACTACTACTGCTACTACTCTCACTACTACTGCAACACTCTCACTACTACTGCAACACTCTCACTACTACTGCAACACTCTCACTACTACTGCAACACTCTACTACTACTGCAACACTCTCACTACTACTGCAACACTCTACTACTACTACTTCACTACTACTGCAACACTCTCACTACTACTGCAACACTCTCACTACTACTGCAACACTCTCACTACTACTGCAACACTCTCACTACTACTGCACACTCTCCTACTACTGAACACTCTACTACTACTGCAACACTCTCACTACTACTAACACTTCACTACTACTGCTGCAACACTCACTACTACTGCAACACTTCACTACTACTGCAACATCTCACTACTACTGCAACACTCACTACTACTGCACACTCTCACTACTACTGCAACACTCACTACTACTGCAACACTCTCACTACTACTGCAACACTCTCACTACTACTGCAACACTCTCACTACTACTGCAACACTCTCACTACTACTGCACACTCTCACTACTACTGCTACACCTCACTACTGACTCCACACTCACTCACTCTACTCACACTCTCACTACTACTGCAACACTCACTCTACTGCATTCTACTACTCTACTTACTACTCTGACACTCTCACTACTACTGCACACTCTCACTACTACTGCAACACTCACTACTACTGCTACACTCTACTTACTGCACACTCTCACTACTACTGCAACACTCTACTACTACTGCAACACTCTCACTACTACTGCTACACTCTCACTACTACTGCTACCTCTCACTACTACTGCAACACTCTCCACTACTACTGCACACTCCTCACTACTACTCACTCTCACTACTACTGCAACACTCTCACTACTACTGCAACACTCTCACTACTACTGCAACACTCTCACTACTACTGCTACACTCTCACTACTACTGCAACACTCTCACTACTACTGCAACACTCTCACTACTACTGCAACACTCTCACTACTACTGCAACACTCTCACTACTACTGCTACACTCTCACTACTACTGCTACACTCTCACTACTACTGCTACACTCTCACTACTACTGCAACACCTACTCTTGCACATCTACTACTGCTAACTCACTCTACTACTCACTACTCAGCACTCTCACTACTACTGCACACTTCACTACTACTGCAACACTCTCACTACTACTGCATACTTACTGCTACCTCACTACTACTGCTACACTCTCACTCTACTGCAACACTCACTACTACTGCTACCTCCACTACTGCTACACTCTCACTACTACTGCTACATCTCCACTACTACTGCTACACTCTCACTACTACTGCAACACTTCACTACTACTGCAACACTCTCACTACTACTCTACACTCACTACTACTGCAACACTCTCACTACTACTGCTACACTCACTACTACTGCACACTCTCACTACTACTGCTACACCTCACTACTACTGCTAACACTCTCACTACTACTGCAACACTCTCACTATCTACTGCAACACTCTCACTACTACTGCTACACTCTCACTACTACTGCTACACTCTCACTACTACTCAACACTCTCACTACTACTGCAACCTCACTACTACTGCAACTCTACTACTACTGCACACTCTCACTACTACTGCACACTTCACTACTACTGCTACACTCTACTACTACTGCTACACTCTCACTACTACTGCAACTTACTCTACTGCTACACTCTCACTACTACTAAAACTCTCACTACTACTGCAACACTCTCTCTACTACACCTCACTAACTGCTAACTCTCACTACTACTGCTACACTCTCACTACTACTGCAACATCTCACTACTACTGCAACACTCTCACTCTACTGCAACACTCTCACTACTACTGCACACTCTCACTACTACTGCTACACTCTCACTACTACTGCAACACTTCACTACTACTGTACACTACTACTACGCAACTCACTACTACTGCTAATCTCACTACTACTGCAACACTTCACTACTACTGCTAACATCACTACCTATAGTGAGCTCTCACTACTACTGCACACTTCAGTACTGCAGTTCACTACACTCACATCTCACTATAGTGAGTTCACACACACACTTCACTACTGCTGGCTACACTACTCACTACTATGCTAAACTTCACACACACACTTCACTATGGTGAGCTTCACACACACACCTTCATATGCTGAGTTCACACACACACTTCAGCTATGGTAGCTTCACACTCACACTTCACTATGGTGAGGTTCACACACACACTTCAGCTATGTGATCTCACTACACTACACTTCAGTATATGCACACCACATCTCATATGGTAGTTCAACACCACACTTCATATGGTGAGGTTCACACACACACTACTCAGTAGGTGAGTCACTACTACTACACTTCAGTATGTGAGGTTCACACACACACTTCGTAGTGTCACACACACTTCAGTATGGTGAGTCTCACACTACATCACTCACTATGGTGAGGTTCACACCACACTTCAATGGTACTTCACACACAACACTTCAGTATGATTCACTACACACACACTTCAGTATGGTGAGGTCACACACACACTTCAGTATGGTGAGTTCACACACACACTTCAGTAGGTGAGGTTCACACACACACTTCAGTATGGTGAGGTTACACCACACACTTCAGTATGAGGTTCACACACACACACTTCAGTATGGTGAGGTTCACACACCACTTCATATGGTGAGGTTCACACACCTTCAGTATGGTGCAGTCTCACACACACACACTCTCATATGGTGAGTTCACACACCACTTCAGCTGGTGAGGTTCACACACCACTTCAGTATGGTGAGGTTCACACACCACACTTCAGTATGGTGGTTCACACTCACACTTCAGTATGAGAGGCTTCACACACCACACTTCATAGGTGAGGTTCACACCACACTAGTATGGTGAGGTTCACTACACCACACTCTCATAGTGAGGTCTGCACACACCACTTCAGTATGGTGAGGTTCACACACACTTCAGTATGGTGATCAACAACTTCACTAGGTGAGGTTCACACACTTCAGTATGGTGAGGTTCACTCACACTTCACTAGTATGGTGAGGTTCACACACACACTTCAGTATGGTGAGGTTCACACACCACTTCAGTATGGTGAGGTTCACACACACTTCAGTATGGTGAGGTTCACACCACTTCCAGTATGGTGAGTTCACACACCACTTCAGTATGGTGAGTCTCACACACACTTCAGTATGGTGAGGTTCACACCCACTTCAGTATGGTGAGTTCACACACTGCAACTTCAGTATGGTGAGGTTCACACTCACACTATCAGTATAGTGAGGTTACACACTTCATACTTAGTTCAACACTCATAGTGGTCACACACTAGTATGGTGAGGTTCTCACACTAGTATCACACACACTTCAGTATGGTGAGGTTCACACCACACTTCAGTATGGTGAGGTTCACACACACACTTCAGTATGGTGAGGTTCACACACACTTCAGTATGGTGAGGTTCACACACACTTCAGTATGGTGAGGTTCACACACACTTCAGTATGGTGAGGTTACCACACACTTCAGATGGTGAGGTCACACCACTTCAGTATGGTGAGGTCTCACACACTTCATATGGTGAGCTTCACTACACTCTACTTCATATGGTGAGTTCACATTCAATAGGTTCAACACACTTCAGTATGGTGAGGTTCAGCACACCACCTTCATGATGGTGAGGTTACAACACACTTCAGTATGGTGAGGTTACACACACACTTCAGTATGGTGAGGTTCACACACACTTCAGTATGGTGAGGTTCACACACACACTTCAGTATGGTGAGGTTCACACACACACTTCAGTATGGTGAGGTTCACACACACTTCAGTATGGTGAGGTTCACACCCCCTTCAGTATGGTGGGGTTTCCCACACACACTTCAGATGGTGAGGTTCCACACACTTCAGTATGGTGGGGTTTCCACACCCCTTCAGAATGGTGGGGGTTCTCCCTTCAATATGGTGAGGGTTCGTACACCCAGTATGGTGGGGGTTCACACACTTCTTTAGGGTGGGGGTTCCCACACTTCAGTAGGTGGGGGTTCACACCCCTTCAGTATGGTGGGGGTTTTTCAACCAGTATGGTGATGGTTCACACACACTTCAGAATGGTGAGGATTCACACACACTTATGTATGGTGAGAGTTCACACACACTTCAGTATGGTGAGGGTTCACACACACTTCAGTATGGTGAGGGTTCACACACATACTTCAGTATGGTGAGGTTCACACACGCTTCAGTATGGTGAGGTTCACACACACACGCATCAGTATGGTGAGGTTCACACACACACTTCAGTATGGTGAGGTTCACACACACTTCAGTATGGTGAGGGTTCACACACACTTCAGTATGGTGAAGGTTCACACACACACTTCAGTATGGTGAGGTTCACACACAATTCAGTATGGTGAGGTTCACACACACACTTCAGTATGGTGAGGGTCACCACACACTTCAGTATGGTGAAGGTTCACTCCAGTATAATGAGCGTGCGTCATAGCACATTTGATGACGCATAAATTGTAGATATGGAGAAAAATTTTATATACTAAGAAAACAGAACTATGAGCCACTTAGTCATTGTACTCATTATAGAGTTCACGAGGACTTAATAATGACGTACTGTAGATACAATAAATAACTGTAGAAAAGATATTGATTAGTTGTAGATGTGAAAGTCTTACCGTAGACGGACAGAGACAATAGATTCTAAAGGGACTTGTAATAGATGCGATAAGGACTTACCATAGATGCGATAGGAGCTGCCAGTCTCGTGGTTCTTGCAGGGTTCTGACTTATAACAGGAGCAGACAAGTGTGGAGCTGGCGTTGTAAAAGGCGTTTGTTACCACCTCGACTCCAGCTCTGGTCTCAACGCCATCAAAGGTTGTTGCAGAGGCATTGTAGACTGTTACGGGGGTAACTAGGTCGAGGTCAGAAGCCTGAATTTTTGAAGTTACGGAAGCGTGGTCCTTATCAGGTTGAGTGGAGGATAACGCTGAGACGTTAGTCTCGCGTTCGTTCCCTTCCATCTCGGGGGATTTACGCTTATTTTTCTCATCCAAAGGGATTTTTTATATTCAAGTTTGTTCACCGATTCGCTTCTGGTGGATGAATTTCCCAAACTTAAAT